>JAWQFJ010024020.1:45000-61885 GCA_034096865.1 Theodoxus fluviatilis | reverse complement strand
ATATATATATATCATCGCCCCTAGCTCTGTTCCATTTTCTCTTTTGCGCGCGCCTTCATAGCAGCGTTTGAATATGTTCTATAAAGTAATTTAATTAGGAAACTGCTTCTAAAGAAAATCAAGGGGAAAAGAACGCTGACATTTTATGCTAATGAAAGCTTGCCAGATGATTGATAGGACATGTTATCCGTAGCTGTCTTTTCTTCATCGACGATACATCATATTCTTTTTTTAAAATAAAAATGTACGGTAGCCTTGTGTGTGTGTGTGTGTGTGTGTGTGTGTGTGTGTGTGTGTGTGTGTGTGTGTGTGTGTTGCAAATCTGCAGTTTCTCTTCGACTTTTGCCTGAATGCCTTTCCAACTGGCAAGCCTGCCTCTTTGGCCCCGCTGTTCCATGCTCCCTGACACCACTTCTATGAGTTTGACCCGATAAGATCGTTTGCTTCCCTGTCGACGATGATGCGTTGTTTTTTATGCATGCTGGTCCGTATCGCACACGAAAAGAATACTGTTCTGCTTCAGCTCAGCCACGTCATGACTTGCAGGTATAGCTAGAGAGGAAGTCGCTTCATTTGTTAGACAAGTCTTCGACTGCTCGGTCTGTTGACGTGTTGAAAGGGATTTACTGTCCCAGTCTGGGCAAGATTATGAGAATTTTCAGCCTTTCTACGTCAAAACGGCATATTATATCGTCTGATATTAATCGGTTGTTAATCATACCTGTGGTCTGTTAAAATATATCTTTAAAGCGTACGGAAATATCTAGGAAAGCTGACAGCCGAAATAAAAAGGTCAGATAAGCTCCTGTGGGCTTTACTCAATTCATAACACTTAATATTCTTTCCTGTTGTTGTTTTTTAAATTTCCCGACAGCCCACTCCCCTTCTTAAGAAGATCACGGTCTATGAAAATGAAATCGTATGTCCTAAACAACATAATTGTGCCGTTCAGGATTTCCCTAAAATGCGGCCATCATTCTCGTTTTTCCTCGGTCCTGTAACAGAAATGTCGGTGATGTTTTGCAAAATGTGAATCCATCAGTGTAGCATGTCCATTCTGATGGCAGGGTCAGTCTCTTAGAGCTTCACCAATAATGTCGTGTAAGCAATTGTTATAATTTTAAAGTTGGTTAATGGTACGTTCGTTCTATTCGCCCCGCACGATTGTGAGTGATTGTCTGGACGGACACCGCAGATGGCAGATGATAAAGTTTCGGCTTTATTGGGATGGAAGGACAAGTTTAGATAGCCATAGACAGGTTTTTATTTTTCGACTGCATTCAACGAAAATGAACAGGATAAAGATGAGATATTGAAACAGAAATGAGACATATGTTATTATGTTGATGGAAAAGGGCACAAGATCGGCGAAGCAAATTCAGATAATTAGCTGTAATTCACGAATAAACACAAAGTAAAAGGTACTCAGCAATAATTGCAATCTTAGTTATTCTTTTTCAAGTCTACGCACTTCAAACGGTGTCTTGACTTTGAATTGTACTCTACCGTCTAATATGGGTAAAATATAAACCACTTCACTAGAAATGTTTATTGTTTACCTTCCATTCTAGAAGTATGTTGCTTAACTTGTCTAACTTTTACCAACGGAATCCTGAGCATTACGGTAGGACCTGCGCTTTGTAGTGTTATTTTTTAAATAGCAGATGTGGTTTAGCCAGGAGAATAAGATGTCATTATACAGTCTTCTGTAAGAAAACAACATGATGTAACAAACGTTGCCAAATGATCGCCATATATTTTTTCCCTCTGGGATTGTAAGAGATAACGTCATTCACTGTGTTTAGAGCCAAGGAAATAAAAACAAACGGAAACCATTCATTGGGTGACATGATATCTGTCATGGGGTTAACATTCAGAGCAGATGTCGCGCAGTTGTTTGGATCATTAAAAAGAAAGAAAAAAAGGTCCACCACTCCTTTCCCCTGCAGGTTTGGGGTATGAACTGGCCTGAACTGACCTGGACTGACCTGAACTGACACACCGCGTCTCCCTACTCGTTTCTTAAGAGGCGACTATTGAGGGAATTTGGGACTTAATTTGCGCCTACTCTAAAAAGTGTGAATGTCGTGCTCAATGGCTTTACATAGCCTTCAAAGGCTGATAGGCCGTAACACTCCATCCATCCATCAATCCTTCCACTATGCCATACTTGCTTTTGTTATTGTGAATGTGTTTTAGTAATGGCTGTCGTGACGTAACCAGTGGAGTTTGCCGATGCTGTCACCGCCTGAAAGAAGTTAACAAAGTATGCAGCGTGTGGTGAAGTCCCCGGTCAGGTCGGCCTGAAAAAAATCAGCCCGCAGAGGGACTTATTATCTCGACGTGTGCGTTTTCCTTTCTCTCTCTCCCTCTCTCTCTCTCTCTCTCTCTCTCTCTCTCTCTCTCTCTCTCTCTCTCTCTCTCTCCCACTCTTTCTTTCATGCTTTCTGTCTGTCTTGCCTCTTTTTCAAAATACTAGTTGTGCAGCTGGTGTGACTTCCGTGGGACCTGTCACACTCAAGCTGCGTTACATGCAGCAACAAAAAACACCCACCATTTGTATGCTTTTTCCTAAAAAGTATTGACCCGACTGAAAAAGAAATGGCACTCAGCATACATGTAGAAAGCAGCTACCCACGTGCCGTTTTTGCCGGTCCCCCGCCCGTCTTCTTCCGCCCTAACCCTAAGTGTTTACTCGGGCACGAAAATACATTTTCACGTCGAAATAAAGCGCTATCTACAGGAGCTAGATGACACATATCTCATCTATCGTGACTGTTGACTCTACAGAGCAGCACGCTCTCTACCAAGGGTGGCACGGAGTGCACAGCAATACTTTATGGACAGCATTGTGCACTACATTGTATATGACCAACAGCGACGAGTAGAGATTGTACATCTGCCAGCAAGAATATGAAAGTTGTCATTCATGAAAAAAGAAAAAGATGTCCGAAAACATTTTCTTCTTTATGTTGTACATGATTCGTAAAGATCTAAAGGTTCGGTATTATATTTATTAAAAAACTCAGCCTTCTTATACTTTGATCTATGGAAAGCTTTATGCTTTGTGTGGCTTCGTTATCACTGCAGTCGCCATGGCGATGTGGCCCAGTTTCGAGAATAAACGCCCCGAATCACATGTGGCCTGCCAGCTTGTGTCGCCAGAGACACTATATATACTATAGTATCTCTGGTGTCGCCCTCACCCCTCTCCTTGGACGAGTCTACTAGTATGGCCCGCCTTAGGAAGTCAACCCACCCCCCCCACATCCACCCCCATACACAGCACCCGTACTACACAGGGGGGAAATCCTCGATTAACAGACGTCAGAGAGACAGAAAAAGACAATTACCTAGGCATCACGTGAACAGTTCTCTAGCTTTAAGCAATTCCCAAGATCAATAAGCAATTGTCACTCAACGGAGGTGTTTAGACCACTTGCAGTGACGTCATCTGGCTATTTTTAGCCTCAAGCGTTCGATCGCAGGCATCCGGCAGGTGTCCCAGTAATCGGTCCACACAATGGAATACGCTCTCACAGACCCCTCCCCTCCATTTCCCCATCCCACTCTATCCCCAGCAGTAGTTTCCCCCCATATCATCATCCCATTTCCCACATTCCACCCACTCTGTCTCTATCACACCGTTCCTCAAACTCCTCGTGTGCTAACACCCTGCATGACTAAGCTTTGAAGAAGAAGACGAAGAAGACGAAGAAGACGAAGAAGAAGAAGAAGAAGAAGAAGAAGACGAAGAAGACGAAGAAGACGAAGGAGACGAAGAAGACGAAGAAGACGAAGAAGACGAAGAAGACAAAGAAGACGAAGAAGAAGAAGAAGACGAAGAAGACGAAGAAGACGAAGAAGACGAAGAAGACAAAGAAGAAGAAGAAGAAGAAGAAGAAGAAGACGAAGAAGACGAAGAAGAAGAAGAAGACAAGAAGAAGAAGAAGAAGAAGAAGAAGAAGACGAAGAAGACGAAGAAGAAGAAGAAGAAGAAGAAGAAGAAGAAGAAGAAGAAGAAGAAGAAGAAGAAGAAGAAGAAGAAGAAGAAGAAGAAGAAGAAGAAGAAGAAGAAGAAGAAGAAGAAGAAGAAGAAGAAGAAGAAGAAGAAGAAGAAGAAGAAGAAGAAGAAGAAGAAGAAGAAGAAGAAGAAGAAGAAGAAGAAGAAGACGAAGAAGAAGACGAAGAAGACGAAGAAGACGAAGAAGAAGAAGAAGAAGAAGACGAAGAAGACGAAGAAGAAGAAGAAGAAGAAGAAGAAGAAGAAGAAGAAGAAGAAGAAGAAGAAGAAGAAGAAGAAGAAGAAGAAGAAGAAGAAGAAGGGAGGAAGGAGGAAGGAGGAAGGAAGGAAAAAGAAGGAAGAAGAAAAAAGAAGGAAAAAAAAGGAAGAAGGAAAAAGAAGGAAGAAGGAAAAAGAAGGAAGAAGGAAAAAGAAGGAAGAAGGAAAAAGAAGGAAGAAGGAAAAAGAAGGAAGAAGGAAAAAGAAGGAAGAAGGAGGAAGGGAGGAAGAAGGAGGAAGGAAGGAAATAGAGGGAAGAAGGAAAAAAAGGAAAAAGAAGGAAGAAGGAAAAAGAAGGAAAAAGAAGGAAGAAGGAAAAAGAAGGAAGAAGGAAAAAGAAGGAAGAAGGAAAAAGAAGGAAGAAGGAAAAAGAAGAAAGAAGGAAAAAAAAGGAAGAAGGAAAAAGAAGAAAGAAGGAAAAGGGAAGGAAGAAGGAGGAAGGAAGGAAAAAGAAGGAAGAAGGAAAAAGAAGGAAAAAGAAGGAAGAAGGAAAAAGAAGGAAGAAGGAAAAAGAAGGAAGAAGGAAAAAGAAGGAAGAAGGAAAAAAAGGAAGAAGGAAAAAGAAGGAAGAAAGAAAAAAAGGAAGAAGGAAAAAGAAGGAAAAAGAAGGAAGAAGGAAAAAGAAGAAAGAAGGAAGAAGAAGGAAGAAGGAGGAAGAAAGAAAAAAAGGAAGAAGGAAAAAGAAGGAAAAAGAAGAAAGAAGGAAAAGGGAAGGAAGAAGGAGGAAGGAAGGAAAAAGAAGGAAGAAAGAAAAAGAAGGAAAAGGGAAGGAAGAAGGAGGAAGGAAGGAAAAAGAAGGAAGAAAGAAAAAGAAGGAAAAAGAAGGAAGAAGGAAAAAGAAGGAAGAAGGAAAAAGAAGGAAGAAGGAAAAAGAAGGAAGAAGGGAAAAAAAGGAAGAAGGAAAAAGAAGGAAGAAAGAAAAAAAAGGAAGAAGGAAAAAGAAGGAAGAAGAAGGAAGAAGGAAAAAGAAGAAAGAAGGAAGAAGAAGGAAGAAGGAGGAAGAAAGAAAAAAAAGGAAGAAGGAAAAAGAAGGAAGAAAGAAAAAAAAGGAAGAAGGAAAA
The DNA here is from genome assembly GCA_034096865.1 of Theodoxus fluviatilis. Lineage (NCBI taxonomy): Eukaryota > Metazoa > Mollusca > Gastropoda > Cycloneritida > Neritidae > Theodoxus > Theodoxus fluviatilis. The sequence goes on along the minus strand of JAWQFJ010024020.1, from coordinate 56,542 downwards.
AGAAGAAAGAAGGAAGAAGAAGGAAGAAGGAGGAAGAAGGAAGAAGGAGGAAGAAGGAAGAAGAAGGAAGAAGAAGGAAGAAGGAAGAAGAAGGAAGAAGGAAGAAGGAAGAAGAAGGAAGAAGGAAGAAGAAGGAAGAAGAAGGAAGAAGAAGGAAGAAAAAGGAAGAAGAAGGAAGAAGAAGGAAGAAGGAGGAAGAAGAAGAAGGAGACGGAGCAGGAGGAGGAGGACGAGGAGGACGAGGAGGAGGAGGAGGAGGAGGAGGAGGAGGAGGAGGAGGAGGAGGAGAGGAGGAGGAGGAGGAAGAAAGGAGGAGGAGGAGGAGGAGGAGGAGGAGGAGAAGGAGGAGGAGGAGGAGAAGGAGGAGGAGGAGAGGAGAAGAGGAGGAGTAGGAGTAGGAGTGAGGAAGAGGAGGAGGAGGAGGAGGAGGAGGAGGAGGAGGAGGAGGAGGAGGAGGAGGAGGAGGAGGAGGAGGAGGAGGAGGAGACCAAGAAACCAAGAGAGAGGGGAAGGGGTATGTGGGTAGGGGAGAGAGAGAGAGAGAGAGAGAGAGAGAGAGAGAGAGAGAGAGAGAGAGAGAGAGAGAACTCGAACTCGAAATATCTTATTGTTAGGCCACCAGCCCGTACAGCAATGATTATCTGTTTCATGACTCATTTGAATTAGGATCGTTATCTTTTTATCTCTTTATGAAAGCAAAATACAAAAATGCTGCCAACTTTGTAATCACAGCTTCATCCTTCGATGACACAATACCCACCGGGTCATCGGTACCATTGTTGTGTCTAGAACTTATCTATCTATTTATCAAATTTGCAAAATGAGGACATTTGAACAAAAAGTGTACCTCATTTTCCGCCACCTGATGACATGATGGACAAATGGCAGGACTGTCAGTGCAGTAACGTAACCTATGGCACAATAAATTGCTTATTCCTAATCTAAAACGAGTGATCATCAGAGAGAGAGAGAGAGAGAGAGTGAAAGAGAGAACGAATGAACAAACGAACGAAATGTTTATTGTTTAGGCCAGACCGGCCCATTACAATGGTAAGAAACGCAACGAATTGAACACAAACGCAAACACAACAGAACTGGAATACAGTTAAGGCGTGGACAGACGTACCGTTTGTCCCACGATTTTGCTGCCGATCCGGTCAATTATGCAAACGGTCGACTCATTTGCATACAATCCGGTCTGATTCTTGTCAATAGAGCAAGCTCTATTCCCCAACCAGGTCCGGACCGATTCCTATGCCGGGCGACGCGAGAACGAGGCGCGGAGCCTCGTTGTCGCGTTCTCACCACTATTTTCAAAATTAAATGGCGGAAATGTCTACGGTTTGCACAGAAAACGCTGTATTTGGGGATACTAGAAACCCATCCAAAGAAAATTTAAGCCATGAACACCATTAATTTTTCAAAGCTGTATGTTGAATGCATCAATAGGTCGTGAAAGCTCCTACATTTTAAAAATGGAAATGCAGGTCGACGCATCTACACAGTCGGCACGGCTCGAATGTTATCGTTGCGTGTGGCTATCAACCCGATTTTGACACAATGGTCTCGACCGGATCGGCAGCAAAATTGGTTGGAAAAATCGTACGTGTGTAGGCGCCTTTACGGACTGTCCGAAGTGCACAATTACTGGCACATTCAGCGTGGCTGAGACTAGTGAATATAGTCTCAGCAACAGGTTGGTCACGTGATAGCCTAAATTCTTCCATAACATGCATACCACCGTTCTGAACAGCCACGCTGAATGCCATATCACATCGTGAGTGTATTCCTCCGCTTGTTGTGATACACTCCATACTGGCAGCCATTTTTCGGTCAGTTCATTTTCTAAACATCGATTTCCCATGAATGTAAAACTTGTGTGCGGTAAAATTCGAATCACAAGAGTGTAACATTGTGAACTCTACTAATTATAAGGACTTTGAATACAACAGCAATATTTATACTTCATTGAGCGAGTTCGGAGGGTCAGAGTCGATCTCTGGTTGTGAATTCTTGTCAGCAAACCGTTAGATGACAACTAAAGACGCTTCAGCGTTTGTGTGAACAGTGATTACACGTACCTTGTCAGCAAACCGTCAGATGTCAATTCAACACTGTCTAGTCTCGCTGGATAAGCAGTGAATCAGAAAATGGCTTTAACTTCAGCTTCAGCGTCGGCGCTGCGGGAAGGATAAAGAGACAGAAGATGGCTTAAAGCGGTGGTTCGACTCTATCCAAGCGCGCAACACACCTGTAAACGGCCCAATCCTGTGTCAGAAGGCGGAACAGATTGCTTCCCAGCTTGGTCGCTCCGAATTCAAAGCTACAAATGGGTGGTTTAACAGGTGGAAGAAACGCAACGGCTTGGTGAAGCGGGAAGTGCCGGTTAATAAAAACGCCGCTTATTAAAAACACTTTTGTTCGGTCCCAATGTGTTTTTAATAAGCGGCGACTACTGTATATACACAATCGCACGTGCGCAAGGCAGTTTACAACCTTATAGACACGTTCGCGCTAAAAGTAGTTCTCAAATGATTTCCTGAAAATCTCATAGATTAGTTTTATTAGAACACCAAATTTGTGTTTATCTATCGGGATAAATAATTGGAGTGAAATAGAATCGCCTCTTTTTACTCTCAATGGTCTTCTGATCATGTTGAATTTTGATTGGTAGAATCATTGGAATGTGGATTCGAAGTCACGTGACCAACCTGTGTCAGAGATAGTATTACATCTCTGTGTTCAGAATGTTACTGGCAATGTCTGTCACACGATATCATCGAGCAGTTCGTGCAGATTGCTGTTTTTTTGCTGCCCACACGCTCTGTCCGAGCAGTCGCTCTGCGTCATCACCATCCCTGTCTCGCCGTCTGGAAGTGGGTCGCTGATGGTCAGGAACTGGGTCGATCTTTGGGTTATCAGATGGACAGACTTTCGTGCTTTTGCCGCGAGAATCGGGAGTCTTTGACGGTATGGACTTTTGCAACATCTGGGGTTCCTTGTCTGGAATAGGTCGGGGAGAAGCTACGACTGCAATTTCTTCCCTCAACTGCAATATTCTGTCTGCAGTCTGTCACCCTGTCAGACACCTGTCTCATCACACGCTCCAGTACATCTCTGCAGTCCTGCTGGTCACTAAGCTCGTGCTGGGCTGAAGGTGGTGGTGTCACGATCTCAGCATCCTTGTCTGTGGTGCATTGGAGGTCACCCGTAGTTGATCGAGGGAGATGACTGGATGTGTCTTCTCTGACAAAGCTAACTTGTCCACCGGGGAGGTCAAAGATCACGGCCGCCAACGCTGTCGGATCTGCTCTCGCAGCAGCACGTGCATTCCGTGCATCATCATGATAAGAAACGAAATTCGCGGCGGTTTCAATGTCAAAAATTGGAAATGGGGCATCTTGCAGTAAGGTTTGCTCACCCTTGGCTCAATGAATTTCTGACCGCTGCTAGTCCCGCCGCTGTTGGGATGGAGTCTTGCGACGCCAGGTTCCTCGCTTGTAATGGTTTGTGAGCAATGGCCAAGCGTCGTCGCGCTGCCTGAATCTCAGCACAACTGTGCTGTTTCCCGGTTTGCCGACGATTTTCCATAACAGTTCTCCCGTTGCGAGCAGGGACGATAAGGACGCTTCCACAACAGCTGGTAATCCGGCGACTGGCATAGCGTTGAGGTTTAATCTAAAAATTGAGAGAGAGAGAGAGAGAGAGAGAGAGAGAGAGAAGTAAATAAAGAAGACAAAGGAAAGCCCAGGTTAAAGATCAAGAGAGAAAGAAGAAATGGAATAAAAGAGATACTCATGTAGCACAAGCATCTCTCTTCAGCCGGTGCTTTATTACAGAACACAAATGTCGCACACTCAGTGTCCAGCCACCAAATCGCATCATATATCATTTCATGCCCCGCGAGCTGCATTATGTGCGCTCACACATGTCAGCACATGTCCGGAATTTTTTCCTTCAGTTCGCGTGCAAAACGGTCATTAAAAAATAGACACGCAAAGACTGAATGGCAGTATTACTTTGGCAACGCTCTCTGTAGAATGGCATGCATGTTACTTTTGTTAGTGAGTTTTTCGGTTCACTGGCATCCGTTGAACTCTGTCACGCTGAGAACAACATATACTTTCGAGATTATTTCGAACAAGAGTCTGCCAAGACAAATAATCACTGCTCAAAATATATGACGAATTCTTCGCCAGACATAAATATGTTGCTTTAAATACACGTCGATGTCTTGTGATCGAATTTGTGTCTCAAACACTTTTTCGACTTTTTTCAACAAAAGTAATTAACTTGTTCACGTGAACATAACAAACACTTTCATGACGTCTTCTAAATTTATAGGGTTGTCTGGTTTCGATTTCATTGCATGTGTCTCAGTATTTTTTTAATGAGCATTTTGCATGCACACTGGAGAAGGACCAAATGGCGGAGCACGGCGCGAGGCAGGTAGTCTCGGCCAAACAACAAGCTGTTAGCGGGGTCTGAAACATACGTGTATGTCGCATTACCGAGTTTATATCTGGACTGCGCGGTCTGAAACAAACATGTATGTCGCATTACCGAGTTTGTATCTGGACTGCGGTGTCTGAAACATACATGTATGTCGCATTACCGAGTTTTTATCTGGACCGCGCGGTATGAACATCCTCTAATTAAGGTTGAAATGGTCGTTGTCACCAACATTCGGCGACACTGTACCCGAGGTACTCTGTCCCCGGGGACAGAGTACCCCAGTTTGAAATCTCGTCCTTACAGTCACGTGACATACCGATGATAGCGCTCAGCTCAGACCGCAGCCGCCACTCCGCCTGACTGACTTCGCACGCCCGGGGAGTTATGCTAAGATCCGGCCGCGTTAATGTATCTGCGTTTTGTGACAAACGTCTTGCTCGGCGGTACTGTACTCCATGCACCTTAACGGTCCGCGTGATTCGGGTGTAATCTTAAGCTAAACGACGTTCCGAATGTTTCCGACTTCGACCATTTCAGCAGCGCCAATAAACGTCGTTTAGCTTAAGATTACACCCGAATCACGCGGACCGTTAAGGTGCATGGAGTACAGTACCGCCGAGCAAGACGTTTGTCACAAAACGCAGATACATTAACGCGGCCGGATCTTAGCATAACTCCCCGGGCGTGCGAAGTCAGTCAGGCGGAGTGGCGGCTGCGGTCTCTCTGTCGACCGCCATTTTGAAAGTTTTACAAACTGCCGGTTGTTGGCAGTCTCGTTCTCGTTCAAATGCCGAGATTTCAAAATGGGTTTACTCGGGGATAGAGTACCTCGGGTACAGTGTCGCCAAATGTTGGTGACAACGACTATTTCAGGCTAATTAAGCACCGCTTTAATAGTATTATGTCAAGCCTAAAGTTTTCAATTGTATAGAAAGAAAAGTGATTATTCAATTGACACGGAAAAAGGAATTACTTTTCGTATATGTAATACCTTTTTCATATATCAAGTCACAAAATGACAAGGGATAGTCGCTTCTTGCTGATCGAGTGTGGATTCAAAAACCTTGGCTTAGTTTTGTAAAGTAGGTGAAATGTGTCGTGCCAATGCTTCAAATTTCCCCATGAGGTGTCTTGTCAACTTGCATTCTGTGTTTCAAGGAAGCTCTGAAAAGTTGTATCACTTAATGAGGCAGTTTTTTAACATTCCTTTCTGAATCGGGTTACAATCATCGGATAGTTGGTCCCAATTACATATGCCTATTTTTCCGCGATATCTCAGTGGCAGTTTTTCGCCCACTAGTTTGTGGTCGATCAATTCGTCTGCGAATTATCTAAACATGAAAGACAAAATTTCGCGTATGTCCAGAACTGTATCTCCTGAGGCAGTTGCTGCTGTTTCCACGAGAGTCTGAGTGCCACTACTGGAGAGAACAGGAGAGGGAAGGAGTGAAGGAGAAAGTAAAGAGAGGGTTGGAAGTAGGAGAGGGAGAGAGAAAGGGGTTGGGGTGATAAGATAGCTAAGACAGAAATGAAGAGAGCGAGCGAGTGAGCGAGCGTGAGAGAGAGAGAGAGAGAGAGAGAGAGAGAGAGAGAGAGAGAGAGGGATGTTCAATGAAATAGTGAAAAGTATGCTTTTCTGTTACAAACAGTATGTGTGAGCAAAGGTGTACAATACAATAAAGAGTATTTATACAAATACGCTCATATACTAGCATAAACAGTTCGAGAGTCATGTCATAAGTGCGTATGTCGAACGCCAACAAGACTTAGACCATAAAGTATTCAACCAGAAAGGAAGCTTCCTATGAAATCAGAAGGTAGATAACAACTCAGTACGCAAACCTCCCTTCACAGTGAACACTTATCTCAGAGCAGTCCGCATTCATAATGCAGCTAGTCTTTGCTGTCTCAGCTTGTTGACGGGTCTCTGAAGACGTCTGATATCTCTGCGCCCTGGAATCCCTGGTTGTTTGGAGACAAAGACAAGATGGCTGTTCTTGCCTCATATTGGGTAGAGGAAAAACAGCCATCATGTCTTTGTCTCCAAATAACCAGGGATTCCAGGGCGCAGAGATGTCTGACGTCTTCAGAGACCCGTCAACAAGCTGAGACAGTGGAGACTAGCTGCATTATGAATGCGGACTGCTCTGAGATAAGTGTTCACTGTGAAGGGAGGTTTACGTACTGAGTTGTTATCTACCTTCTGATCTCATAGGAAGATTTCTTTCTGGTTGAATACCGTATGGTCTAAGTCTTGTTGGCGTTCGACATACGCACTTATGACAGGACTCTCGAACTGTTTATGCTAGTATATGAGCGTATTTGTATAAATACTCTTTATTGCAATGTAAACATTTGCTTACACATATTGTTTGTACCAGAAAAGCATACTTTTCACTATTTCATTGAACATCCCTCCTCTCTCTCTCTCTCTCTCTCTCTCTCTCTCTCTCTCTCTCGCTCGCTCGCTCGCTCGCTCGCTCTCTTTACATTTCTCTTAACTACCTCATCACCCCAACCCCTTTCTCTCTCCTTCTCATACTTCCAACCCTCTCTTTACTTTCTCCTTCACTCCTTCCCTCTCCTGTTCTCTCCAGTAAGTGGCAATCAGACTTTCGTGGAAACGGCAGCATCTGCCTCAGGAGAGAAATTTCTGGACATACACGAAATTTATCTTTCATGTTTAGATAACTCGCAGACGAATTGATTGACCACAAACTAGTGGGCGAAAAACTGCCACTGAGATATCGCGGAAAAATAGACATAGATAATCGGGACCAACTATCCGATGATTGTAACCCGATTCAGAAAGGAATGTTAAAAAACTGCCTCATTAAAGTGATACAACTTTTCAGAGCTTCCTTGAAACACAGAATGCAAGTTGACAAGACACCTCATGGGGAAATTTGAAGCATTGGCACGACATATTTAACCTACTTTACAAAACTAAGCCAAGGTTTTTGAATCCACACTCGATCAGCAAGAAGCGACTATCCCGTCATTTTGTGACTTGATATATGAAAAAGGTATTGCATATACGAAAAGTAAATCCTTTTTCCGTGTCAATTGAATAATCACTTGTCTTTCTATACAATTGAAAACTTTAGGCTTGACATAATACTATTAAACCGGTGCTTAATTAGAGGATGTTCAGACCCCGCAGTCCAGATACAAACTCGGTAATGCGACATACATGTATGTTTCAGACCCCGCAGTCCAGATACAAACTCGGTAATGCGACATACATGTATGTTTCAGACCCCGCAGTCCAGATACAAACTCGGTAATGCGACATACATGTATGTTTCAGACCCCGCAGTCCAGATACAAACTCGGTAATGCGACAATTTCCATGCAGAGGAAGACCTCGAACGAGCACATGATGGAAGAACACTGCTGTAAGGATCCTGTCTATGATTCATATGACTGTCACCATGGCCAACGTCTCCTCACTTTCTCGCAAACGCAGCCGCCATAAAAAACAGCTGGTTTTAAGTGCAAGGACGGCGCACTTGCAGTGGTGGCACTGACAAAGCGATGGTAACGGTGTACTGCGCACAAGCTGTCATAAAAAAAGATCTGTCCGCATGTGTCTCTCCATCCATCCATTCTTCCCTCTGTCTCTCTGTTTGACTCTCTCTGTTTCTGTCTCTCTCTGTATCTGTCTCTATGTCTTTCTCTCTCTCTCTCTCTCTCTCTACTTTTATTCCCGAGATCCGCTTTTTTTTTTGACAATTTTAAAAACTAGCTCTAGAGTGAAGAATCAATACTTTATCAACCATCACCAAACCTATTCTCCATTCCGCGCAGAAATAGTTCTCTGCTATGGACTGTTTTGCCGAAACGATGAGGGACTAGATGTGTTAAGCCAAACTTCATTTTCAGGGACATCTCGTTATTCCACACTTCAAGGCACTGAATGTACTGCCGTTGCCAAGGCAAGGCCGCAGTGTAAGTACACTCATGATTCAACAGTCTGAGGAAGTAGTGCTTCCCTCGAGCAAGGGCGAAAGCGAACGGGTCCTTATTTAGCTCGGCTTCCAAAGAAGAGATGATTGAAGAAGTGGCTTGCCTCGTCCACTGGAAGCCAGGAATCAGTCAGACAGCGAGGGGACTCAAACAAAACGAGCTAGGGTCCATGCTTCAACAGTGTTAGCCTCCTCTCTGACTTTTTTCCTCTACCAAATATGAGGAAAAAGCCAGAGAGGAGGCTAACACTGTTAAAGCATGGACCCTAGCTCGTTTTGTTTGAGTCCAGTCGTGTGATGATATGAGACTGTCGCATCTTGTTCGTCGTGAATCACGACTGCTTTGAATCACGAATGTTTTGCAGAGTTTTTGAATGAAATTTTAGATGCTTCGAAGAAACGAACCGTTGACGAAAATCATATTTGGCAGATTTGTGGGGCGCAGGAAGTTTAGAAGCAGGTACGGCTGTCCCCAATTTCCATGCAGAGGAAGACCTCGAACGAGCACATGATGGGAGCCCACTGCTGTAAGGATATATATATATATATATATATATATATATATATATATATATATATATAAGAGAGACAGAGAGAGAGACAGAGAGAGAGACAGAGAGAGAGACAGAGAGAGAGACAGAGAGAGAGACAGAGAGAGAGACATAGAGAGAGACATAGAGAGAGAGAGACACAGAGAGAGAGACAGAGACAGACAGACAGACAGACAGAGACAGAGAGAGGGAAATAGACAAAGAGAGAGATACAGAGAGAGAGACAGAGACAGACAGACAGACAGACAGACAGAGACAGAGAGAGACAGAGAGAGAGAAAGACACAGAGAGAGAGAGAGAAAGAGACACAGAAAGAGAGACAGAGAGACAGAGACAAAAAGAGAGACAGAGAGAGAGACAGAGAGACAGAGACAGAGAGAGACATAGAGACAGAGACAGAGAGAGACAGAGACAGAGAGAGGCAAACAGAGAGACAGAGGGACAAATGGATGGATGGAGAGACACATACGGACAGGTATTTTTTATGACAGCTTGTGCGCAGTACACCGTTAACCCCGCTTTGTCAGTGTCCACACTGCAAGTGCGCCGTCCTTGCACTTAAAACAAGCTGCTTTAAATGGCGGCTGCGTCCGCGAGAAAGTGAGGAGACGTTGCCCATGGTGACAGTCATATGAATCATGGACAGGACCCTTACAGCAGTGGGCTTCCATCATGTGCTCGTTCAAGGTCTTCCTGTGCATGGAAATTGGAAACAGCCGTATCTGCTTCTAAACTTCCTGCGCCCCACAAATCTGTCAAATACGATTTTCGTCAACGGCTCGTTTCTTCGAAGCATCTAAAATTTCATTCTAAAACTCTGCAAAACATTCGTGATTCAAAGCAGTCGTGATTCACGACGAACAAAATGCGACAGTCTCATATCATCTCACGACTGGACACAAGGATTAAAACAACTACGGAAAGAAACCAATTTCAAGTACGGTGGAATAAACATATGAGTCCTTTTGGTTGGGTTTCTCATGGCACTGTCACGAAAGAAATTTTTTCACGACGCCACATGACGTGTCCTATTAAGCCTTGATGCAAACTGGGAAAAAGGTCTTGATTATCTGACCCAACTGCTCTACTCAAGTTTGAAAGTTTTCTACGTTTTTCCAGCCCTTCCCTCGTCGTAACCTTGTATTTTCCTTCCAGAGTTCTTTAGTTCCAAATATCAAAGTGACAACGAACGTGAGATGACCTTCGTCACCGACTGGCTTTACTTTGAAACACCTCCAGGCTTGTGATGAATCTCATTCAATTAGGCACGTAACTGTGTGATTAGGCACGTAACTGTGTGATTAGGCACGTAACTGTGTGATTAGGCACGTAACTGTGTGATTAGGCACGTAACTGTGTGATTAGGCACGTAACTGTGTGATTAGGCACGTAACTGTGTGATTAGGCACGTAACTGTGTGCGTCCTCCATAGATACTTCATCTCAAGTATTCCAAATGCCTTCATACCTTTACCTTTGGCTACACACATTTCACATCAGCAGCTGACGATGAGAAATGTGCATTCGTGTACCGTTCCAGACAATTTGTTTAACACTGTCATACTGTACCGTTTCTTCCTTTACTGTGAGCCAGGCTTGCTGTGCTCTGTCCAGGGTAAGCTATCAATGCTATAACAATCATTGTGAAAACAATGAAGAGAAACTGCTCTGTATTCTTACTGGTATTTGGAGTTCGAATGGCGAAGCGGCCGTCACTCCGTCACATTTGCTACGACAGGGCTTACACGATCAGAAGCTGGCGTTACGTGTGTAGAATTCTGGTCTATGAACTATTACGATGCAATGCTGAACAGACATGCCACAGGATTTATTAAAAAGGCATGTGACACTTGAAGACACTTGGTTAGGTCAGTGCGGTGTTTTAAAGTAGAAAGGCTAATTTTGACCCGCTGCATCAAATGCCTCCAGGAAAGTGTGAAATGCGTATCTTTCTACACGCTTACGAGTGTGCAGTGCAAGCATGGCACAAGGTGTGGTAGACATATTATTAAACGTAGCAAAGGGAATGCTGATGACTTTCACATTGCAAGAAAACATTGTGTTAAACATATTCGTTATGTCCACTGCGAGAAGGAAACATGGAACCAAACTCGACATGTAAAAGCAATAGCCCAAACTGTGTTGCACCAAACGCATGCAATGTAAGCAATGGAATCTAAAGTTGACACAGACGCCTCCGCGACATATGTTTTTGTAAAATTAGAAACGTTTTCTTCGACGTGTCGCGTCTACGAGGTGTAAGTTTGGCATCTTTGTTCTTTAGCCGATAGCGCGGAAGTTACTGTAAACTGTTTATCGGGAATGAGAGTGAAACTGAAGTTAGTAAGATCAGTTTACTGAACTTCACAATGGAATTACGATGCTGTGATATGCAATGTCCTGAAATATTCTGAAAGAGATTTGGGTTGACGTGGCCTATATATGCAATAATTGCAACCAATACAAACTTTTCCGCACAAACAAGGTTTTCATGAAAAACTGTTCTCTTCCTGGACAAAGACAAATCAACAGCGCTTGTTTCTCCTAATAAAAATATTTCTTCATGAAC
>JAWQFJ010024020.1:25000-42500 GCA_034096865.1 Theodoxus fluviatilis | reverse complement strand
GATTTCAACTGAAGTTTTGACCGACTGTGTGGCTAGAACACACTTGCCAGGAGTGAGTACAGTCAAATTATTCGATTTGCACGTGTTTTTGACGCAGAAATCCTTTGTGTGAAAATGGGGCATTGACCCCAAACTGCCTTGCGTTAATTTACTTTTTTGCACGAGCATCCAGGAACTAGGTCAATGGTGTGAAAATGTAGGGCAATGGGGTGGCTATCCATGACCATCAATAAATAATTCCTGCCTTCTAAGATTCATCTGATTTTTATGCTTCAAACTCAATATCCCCTACTTTTTTTGAACACTTATATATTTAGCATGTTGCATTAGGAAAGCGTATATTCTTGACGACAATTACCACAACGACCACGAGAAAAGTGAACACGCCAGGAAGTTTGATTATGTCAAGCAGCTGGAGGAAACAACCTCCGTTGAGATCGCTTTGTCTCTCAAACACGACCAGCAAAACCACATGTTGCTCAGTACAGCTAGTCTAATTCGCCTTTCCATTCATTCTATCTTTTCCAATATGTATTGAAGACCAGATCGATGGCTGCAACACCAGTTTTCCAGTGTCTCGTATCTACATTACTTCTCCCCTATAAACAGTGTTTGGCATGAGTAAAAATAGAGGGCACCACCGACAATAAACAGTGTCACGTGAACACGAATTACAGCAGCTAAATGGACGACGTTTTAGGAAGACGTGATGGAATCCTCTCAGGTCCTGAACATATACATAATGCCGGTGTGAGATGAATCCTACTACTAAATGGGAGACCTTAGTGCCGGGGTGTAAAACACGGTCCCTTTGCTTTGTCGCAATCGGTTTGTCAAACATGTGCGTAGGAGAGGCATTGATTCCGGGCTACGCGCCACCAGAATGTCTTCTCCTTTCTTGCTCGTCCTTCGGAGGCAAACAAGACAATGTCTTTACCCGCTGACCACAGTTGGGGTGAGATGGGTCCGCAGGTGGCTTTAAGTCCTATCTGGGTCCGAAATCCCCGCACACATGTTGGGCACACGTCGGGGGATGAGGCAGTAGGGCTGCTGCAGCTCTGGCCATCCTGGTGGTTCGCTTTCTCTCTGCTGCTGCAACCTTCTTCGCTCCCGCCGCCCACGAGCTCGGAGTCATCCTGCCACCCCAGCAGGGACGACCATGTGCTAGTGACTGACCACGGCGATGTTCGTGTACTGTCATCAGTGACATGTAGCATCCATTGCCCAACCTTTTTGCCTTATACACGAAAGTGAAATATCTAGATCGTGAAAGCTGTTGTCCACATTTTGGAATGGTATTGATATAACGCAGTAATGTAGACCTTGTACTATTTACCTGTAACTCAACATATAGCCATGATGGTTTGTATGAAATTGTTTATTGGTTTGGGGGCGAATCAATAATTAATTGGTAAAGAAATTATGACGATATGTAACTCAGAAAGAATTGCATTTTCGTTGTGAATGATACTTCTGAAAACTGGTTTTCCTAATTGAAAAGCGTGCATTTGCTCTGCAAATAGCGATCGCTCCCAAAATACATATCTACACGTGTAATTTCTACAGCATTAGATGCTGTCCACAATCCGCGTTATGTAGGAGACAGCAATTTAGATTACTGGTTATTTCATCGTGATTACAAAACCAATTCCTCGATTTATTTTTATTTTCGGCTGCTTTTGTCAGCAAATCTGTATTCAGTCTCCTTCTGTCTTTGAAATATATTCCACGGAATATTTTCTGCTGTCCGTAGGAAACATTAACGATGTACTCTGCACAAAGAATGGACTCGGCAAACACAACTCTATGTTCATTGGCAAATACGTTAACACAGGACATGATTTTAGCAGATATTGCCTGGGCTGTTTTGTCCACACACAAAACTATACTATCTTGCAGTATGCATTCAGTAGCAGGCATGTTGTCTGCTCTCTATCTCTCTCTCTCTCTCTCTCTCTCTCTTTTTTTTTCTCTTCTCTCTTTCTTTTTCTCTCTCATTTCTCTCTCTCATTTCTCTCTCTCTATCCATCTATCTATCTCTCTTTCTCTCTCTCTCCTTGTGTGTGTGTCTGTCTGTCTCTCTCTCTCTCTCTCCCTCTGTGTGTGTGTCTGACTGTCTGTCTCTATCTCTTTGTCTCTCTCTCTATCTCTCTCTTTCTTGAGTGTGTGTGTGTGTCTGTCTGTCTGTCTGTCTCTCTCTCTCTCTCTCTCTCCCTCTGTGTGTGTGTGTGTCTGTCTGTCTCTCTCTCTTTATCTCTCTCTATCTATCTCTCTCTCTTTGTGTCTGTCTGTCTGTCTGTCTGTCTGTCTGTCTGTCTGTCTGTCTGTCTGTCTCTCTCTCTCTCTCTCTCTCTGTCTCTCTCTCTCTCTCTCTCTCTCTCTCTCTCTTACGCCCTCGATCTGGAGGTGACAGCCTAAATTCATCTTCAGTATCAGTTGGACTTCATCACAGCAGGTCCTACCTGAGGACCACGCTAGCGACGGAAAAGTTACCCATTTCTTGATGAGCCAACCGCTGCCTCTGTCACGTGTGAAGGGTGTGGGTGTGACGAGACGCGGGCTGGCATTTCCACGTGACGGTCAACGTCACCCCCAGCCCATGCTGACTGCCTGTGTCACTGGATCTGAGTTGATCGGTCAAGTTCGATGGGTCAAAGTGAATAGGTCAAAGAGAAACTGGTCACCCATCTCTCTCTCCCTGCATTTTCCCTTGGTGCTATTGTCAGTATGTGTCTGCATTTGTCTATCCGCCTCCTCTGTGTGTGTGTGTGAGAGTGTGTGTGTGTGTGTGTGTTTGTGTGTGTGTGTGTGTGTGTGTGTGTGTGTGTGTGTGTGTGTGTGTGTGTGTGTGAAAGAGAGAGAAAGTCCGCCCGTCCGTCCGTCCGTCCGTCCGTCTGTCTGTCTAGCTGGCTGGCTGGCTGGCTGGCGTCCGTCCGTCCGTCCGTCCGTCCGTCTGTCTGGCTGTCTGGCTGGCTGGCTGGCTGGCTGGCTGGCTGGCTGTCGTCTTTTAACTGTAATCAAGTTCGCGCTATGTGATGCGCAAGTAAATCACATTGCATGTCAGAATGTTCGATCCAGAATTCAGGAAATACGTGCATTGTTGTTTGAAGGGTTGTATTGTTTCTTGCAACAGTGCATTTCATGAACAGGCATGATACAACATATCCGTTGAAGGAATGGAATTGTGTAAATTGGTAGTATTTTCTATAATCATCAAGAGAAGAATTTTGCTTACATGGACGTGAAAGATGACTCTTCGTTTAAATACACAAACTTCTCGGACACTGCCATTAACATGTATCAACCCTATCATTAAAAAAGCACACACACAAAAAAACACACAAGACATGCAAACCTTCCTTTCAGTCAAAGTCCCTTTAGCTTAAATTAGTTATGTATGTGAGGCCGATTCATGTCTAAGTGTCGATAATGGCACATGATTGAAAGAGACTGAATATTTCATTTGAACAAGCTGTGTTGTTCACATAGAATGAATGAATGAAGGACGAATGAATGAACGGATAAATGGATGGATGGATGGATAAATGGATGGATGGATGGATGGATGGATGGAGTTTCACGTTTGTCAGTCTTTGTAGGCTATTGTGGCGAGACAACGTTTTTTCATGCCTTGTGGTTATTAGTATTATTAGAAATGTTTACTATGCGTCTGCTGAGCCGTAGCCTTAGAGGTTTTTTCATTGCCCTGAGCCGGTGTCAGTACAGAATTGACCCCTGTGCATGTGAATAACTTGAAAGCGTTACCAGTGTAGTGGACTTCACTGGCGTTTTAGCGCTGACCAACCAGTGAATTTCAACTTGTGAATTGACCAGTCAGAGTGGGGTGGGATGGACAGTAGTGATTGGACTGGCTGGACTTGGTGACGTCAGCGAAGTTATTTAAACAAGTGTCGCCGGATGCTCGAGGCGTCATATCATTTATTTTTAGTGAAGCAGCGACATCGGCGCCCTGCTTGGTGTTTCTTCCATTGGCAGTGGCCATGTAGGGATGGAGAAGGAAAGAGTGTCAAGTGCGACCATTTCCGTCGTTGTGGAAGGAGAAGGAAAGAGTGTCAAGTGCGACCATTTCCGTCGTTGTGGAAGGAGAAGGAAAGAGTGTCAAGTGCGACCATTTCCGTCGTTGTGGAAGAAGAAGGAATGCCAGAGAGAGAGAGAGAATGAAAGAATGCCAAGTTTCAGCTGTTTCATCGACTGTGGTGATTTCCCTCCAGGGTCACCGGCTGCAATGTCGGTGCACTCAGACCCCCTCCTCCCCCCCCAATTCCAACCCCGGTGCTAACGCGGTGAGCGTGGGGTTTAGGTCCGTGCTTCTCCACCTGCACGTTTTTCATCGAAAGGGTCAGATAAGTACATTTAGTTAATTACCTCGGCTCGGGCAGACATCTTTCTTTTCATTGTTTTCTTTTTACTTGTCTCGCTTCAAATTGCTGAACTGAATTGATTGTTTTCTACTTGCATTCTATGCATTTATTGTAGCGTTTGTCGCTCAGTCACCATTCACTGGTAAATGCATTCATGAAAATTAAACTACTTCCTTTGAATTGATACCGTTTTTGCCATTACTTCATTTAGACAATTACCATCTAGCGTGTGAATGGAGGAATGAAGGTGCGTGCTTTGGTTCTTCCCCTAGACATTTAAACGAGTTAATTTGATCAAAGAACAAGTACGTCACATTTGGGGGCCTTTCGTCTCGGGATAATATGAACTAAATGCAATAAGTAAAGTAAATCTGAATTCATGTTTCACAGTTAAATTTGGAGTGTCTGTGCCTTGAGCGAGAGTGTTGTGACATGACCTGAACTGCCATTTTTGTTTTTGATTCACCTTGATTGTTCTCATGCCTTACTGCACTGTGTGAGCCAGTCTCGTAGGAATACCAGGTGTTTCAGATGTAGGAAAATAGGGCATGTGGCGATGCTGTTGAAGGTTGTGGAATGTCCAGCATTGGGGAGAGTGTTGTGTTGTCTGGCATTGGTGATGCGAGTCGGTGTGAGGAGAGTCAGTGTGAGGAGGTTGCTTGTCGTTCGTTGGAGAGAGTGGGGTGTTGATGTGTTCCACCCGGAAGGAGAGGGAGAGGTTGAAGGATGAGACTGAGAGTGGGGTGTTGATGTGTTCCACCCGGAGGAAGAGGAGGTGTGCGGAAGTTGGGCATGAGTCTTGTGGGAAGACTGGTGTGGAGTCTTGTGGGAAGACTGGTGTGGAGTCTTGTGGGAAGACTGGTGTGGAGTCTTGTGGGAAGACTGGTGTGGAGTCTTGTGGGAAGACTGGTGTGGAGTCTTGTGGGAAGACTGGTGTGGAGTCTTGTGGGAAGACTGGTGTGGAGTCTTGTGGGAAGACTGGTGTGGAGTCTTGTGGGAAGACTGGTGTGGAGTTGGAGGATGTGGGAGAGGAAGGAATTGAGTCTTGTGGGAAGACTGGTGTGGAGTTGGAGGATGTGGGAGAGGAAGGAATTGAGTCTTGTGGGAAGACTGGTGTGAAGTTGGAGGATGTGGGAGAGGAAGGAATGGAGATGGGAGAGGTTGCGTGTGGTGGTGTGAGTCTCGGAGAGACGAGCCACAGGGAGAGAAAATGGTTTGACTGGAAGAAGAGAAAGAAAGGCTAAATTCAGAGAGAGGAATGGCTGGGTGTGGGAATGAGAAAGATTTGATGTGTTTGGCTGTTTATTGGATTGTGCTGTGCAGAGAAGAATGTGATGGGTGGAGTGTGAGAGTTTTGTGGGCCAGTGTGATGGTCAGGTGGTTGTGTGGTGCGATGGTTTTTGAGTTTAGTATAGACCACGTAACCCGGGGTCCCCTGTTGTTTGAGAGTTTTGACTGTTTGAATTGTGACTTGTGAAAAATGTCATGTCTATAACATTTTTCTCATTGTGGTAGGGAGGTGTGGCGAGACAACGTTTTTTCATGCCTTGTGGTTATTAGTATTATTAGAAATGTTTACTATGCGTCTGCTGAGCCGTAGCCTTAGAGGTTTTTTCATTGCCCTGAGCCGGTGTCAGTACAGAATTGACCCCTGTGCATGTGAATAACTTGAAAGCGTTACCAGTGTAGTGGACTTCACTGGCGTTTTAGCGCTGACCAACCAGTGAATTTCAACTTGTGAATTGACCAGTCAGAGTGGGGTGGGATGGACAGTAGTGATTGGACTGGCTGGACTTGGTGACGTCAGCGAAGTTATTTAAACAAGTGTCGCCGGATGCTCGAGGCGTCATATCATTTATTTTTAGTGAAGCAGCGACATCGGCGCCCTGCTTGGTGTTTCTTCCATTGGCAGTGGCCATGTAGGGATGGAGAAGGAAAGAGTGTCAAGTGCGACCATTTCCGTCGTTGTGGAAGGAGAAGGAAAGAGTGTCAAGTGCGACCATTTCCGTCGTTGTGGAAGGAGAAGGAAAGAGTGTCAAGTGCGACCATTTCCGTCGTTGTGGAAGAAGAAGGAATGCCAGAGAGAGAGAGAGAATGAAAGAATGCCAAGTTTCAGCTGTTTCATCGACTGTGGTGATTTCCCTCCAGGGTCACCGGCTGCAATGTCGGTGCACTCAGACCCCCTCCTCCCCCCCAATTCCAACCCCGGTGCTAACGCGGTGAGCGTGGGGTTTAGGTCCGTGCTTCTCCACCTGCACGTTTTTCATCGAAAGGGTCAGATAAGTACATTTAGTTAATTACCTCGGCTCGGGCAGACATCTTTCTTTTCATTGTTTTCTTTTTACTTGTCTCGCTTCAAATTGCTGAACTGAATTGATTGTTTTCTACTTGCATTCTATGCATTTATTGTAGCGTTTGTCGCTCAGTCACCATTCACTGGTAAATGCATTCATGAAAATTAAACTACTTCCTTTGAATTGATACCGTTTTTGCCATTACTTCATTTAGACAATTACCATCTAGCGTGTGAATGGAGGAATGAAGGTGCGTGCTTTGGTTCTTCCCCTAGACATTTAAACGAGTTAATTTGATCAAAGAACAAGTACGTCACAGCTATGTAAGCCCATTGATCACAAAAATCACTAGAGCTGATAGAAGAAAGAGTAAATGCAGTCAGTTTCCCGTCACTGGCCTCTGACGAGTCGCGTGAGGAAACGCTGCAGGTTTAACTCTCAAGGCGCCTATACACGTACCGGTTTTCAAGCCGATTTTGCTCCCGATCCGGTCTGACCGTGCGTGTAAAAATGGGGTTGACCACCACACGCAACGATTACACCGATACCGCGCAATCGAGCGATTTTCATTTACGTGAAGCGAGGTCAGAATATTTAGAGTTACATCCCTTATCCAAGCTATGGCAACGACGCTTGGACGTGTAGCTCTAAGGAGCTTTCACGACCTATTGATGCATTCAACATACAGCTTTGATAAAGTAATGCTGTTCATGGCTTACATTTTCTTTGGATGGGGTTTTAGTATCAATACAGCGTTTTCTGTGCGAACACGCAGCAATAAGCGGTGGAGCCGTGGCGACATATTCTTTGCCGGTGTAGATCTGCATCAACCTGCATTCGATTTGTAAAATGCAGAACTTTCACGACCTATTGATGCATTCAACATACAGCTTTGATAAATTAATGCTGTTCATGGCTTACATTTTCTTTGGATGGGGTTTTAGTATCCCCCCAAAACAGCGTTTTCTGTGCGAAGTGGAGAGGGGTCCGCCATTTAAATTGGCAACTTGTCGCGAGATTCTCGTCGTTCTCGCATCGCCCGGCATACGAATCGGTCGAAACCGGGTCGGGGAATAGAGCCTGCCCTACCGACAAGAACCGGGCCGGATTGTATGCAAATGAGTCAACCGTTCCGATTCTTGACCGGATCAGCAGCAAAACCGGGGGACAACCTGTACGTGTGTAGGAGCCTTCAACTCCAATCCATGGATGCATATACTTCTTACAGTATTGCAGTATGTGTTGCGTGGCTCTTAGTTTTTAAATTAAGTAAGGGACAGACATAGACACGTCTTTCCATCTTTCTCAAGGAGGAATGAAAGACGTAGTAGATTACAGGATAGCGTCTGCGTGAGCACATGGCATGACGTACGCACAGTCCAGTGTTTCAGATCACATGACTAGAAGTTGATGTCCGAGGGCAGACGGTGCCCACATCTGCTTGCACGTGACACATGACTCAGCAGGATTGAGAGACTTACCCTTCCTCCTTGCCAGATTGACAGCTCCGCCCACAGCCAAATCTGGGACAAACATTGTTCTACTGAGGTATTGAAAACCCTTGGAAACTGCCGTCATGAACTGTTTCCCACGACTACCACTTGGGATATCGGAATTCTGACCTACACCCCTTCCACGCACATGTTTGACAATAGCCTTGCTTTCCTCCCCAGAGTGTAAGTGTCATATCCTAGGCCGTAGAGTATCCTAAAACGTAGAGCGTTACCTACTTGCATATTATTAACATGACGTGTTCACCCGCCAAATCTTGTGATTGGACAATGCCCCGCAGAGATGACTTGTCCCCGCCTACTCTTCTTATCTTAACTGTGATTAGCCGGTTGTATGGGTGAGCGTTTTATGAAATCTCGGACCCAAAGATTTTTGTCTTTGCTGCGTGTGATGACACAAACATTTCCAGAGGAAAGTACTATTTGATCGGGTAATAAGGTGAAAGAAAACGATGAAAATCCATATATCATCATGTTAGTAATATGCAAGTAGGTCACGCTCTACGTTTTAGGATACTCTACGGTCTAGGATATGACAAGAGCACTGCTTATTTCTCAGCGAGTCGGTCTGCCTCGGAATCGTCACGTGGGAAGTGCATGACGAGTACGCGCCCGCCCATTGGCAATACGCTATAAACAGGCTTGGACATCATCTGTAAAAGAAAGCGACCGACTAAGCAAGTATTTCGTATTTAAACCAAACCATGATATGGAATCTTATCTACAAAGTCTGCCTATGCCTGCTAGAGCATCCTATGCAAGATTTAGAATGGGCGTTAGTGAAATAAACTGTCATGCAAAGAGATACACCGCAAACGCTGATAACAATATATTATCTTGCCCATTCTGTGGGCAAATGGAAAACGAGGAGCATCTTTTGTTTGCATGTCATGAATATGATTTTTTCAGACCATATTTTCTTAACTGCCCCCAAGAAATGTACAGAATGAAATTTCAACAAGTCATGATGTACACAGGCACCAAAAATCATTCGCTTGCTTGGTTTATTTACAAAGCCCTGAAACGGAGAAGAAACAAGTCTGACCTTGACACTAATGCTACACCCACTCTGTCCATGAATTAACTTATATTAGTTTGTCTTGTATATGTATGAATCCCCCCTTTGTAATGGGCCAAATGGCCTTTCACAAATAAACCGTTCTGTTCTGTTCTGTTCTGTTCTGTTCCATTGGAAATACGCCCAGTGAGTGGCGCTGCGAACGGTTTACTGGCTTGTCCATTTCCACTGCGTCCTACTCTGACCGCTCTCCACCTCTATGGGCGCGTTGCTTATGCTAGTATCTTGCAAGGACCTTGCAAGGAACGCGAGACGAGTGCATTTTCCACAGCGTCTCGCTGACAAGGAGACGCGAGCTTTGCCGAGGAAGCTTCGGAGGTACTTAGCCGCGTCTAGCCGGATGACCCAAAATGGCGGAAACCATGCCAATTGGGTTGCTGTTCACAGACAGCAGTACCTGTAATGTGCTTCTCACTGAACGAGAATGGAAAAGTGTCCGTACACGGAAGTATTTGCTGTTCGAGCGTTCATTTGTATATGTGAGGAGTAGGTGTATAGGTTATTTCTGGACAAACACTGTCCAAAATTTGTTATCGCCACAAACATGAAGGAGCGTCAATACACAGTGCATGTCCACTCTCTGAATGATGTCCCTGGAATTGATCCGGAGTGCATCGAGGCACACTATTTTTGACAAAATTGTTACAGTTGAACATGGGTTGCTTTCTTTGCTTTGAAGAAATCCCCGTGCCATTCGGGATGTCACCATGGTATGTTCTGTCGAGTGAGAAACTGCTGTGACGTCTGTATCGTCAGTTGCTTCGTCTAATGGCAACTTCGTCGACGCCTCTCACGCCAGGACACAGCCATGTTCTATCTGACTTTCACCCTGCCAATGGATGATTGGCGTTGCCCAGCGGCCCGCCTCGCCTCGGCTGATTCGCGAGGAATGATTGCCTACTATTTAGGCTAAACATGGCGCCCTGTCTGTTTTTCCCCCTTCCACAGAGTTAGTCCTACTCCCCACAGTCCCCTCATCTGGACTCCTCTCTCACCCGCGTCCTCCTCCCCAGCTCCGTCCCCTTTCCACACATGTCTCCTCCTCCTCCTCCTCCTCCTCCTCCTCCTCCTCCTCCTCCTCCTCCTCCTCCTCCTCCTCCTCCTCCTCCTCCTCTTCTCCTCCTCCTCCTCCTCCTCCTCCTCCTCCCCCTCCTCCTCCTTCTCCTCCTCCTCCTCCTCCTCCTCCTCCTCCTCCTCCTCCTCCTCCTCCTCCTCCTCCTCCTCTTTGTCCTCCTCCTCCTCTTCCTCCTTCCTTCTCTTCTTCTCCCTCCTCCTCCTCCCTTCCTTCTCTCTCCTCCTCTCCCTTCCTTCTCCCTCCTCCTCCTCCCTTCATTCTCCCTTCTCTTCCTCCTTCCTTCTCCCTTTTCCTCCTCTCTTCCTTTTCTCTCCTCCTCCTCCTTCCTTCCTTCTCCCTTCTTTCTCCTTTCCTCCTCCTCCCCTCCTCCTCCTCCTCCTCCTCCTCCTCCTCCTCCTCCTCCTTCTCCTCCTCCTCCTCCTTTTCATAATCTAGCTAGAGCAGAACGCGGAAAATATATTGATCATTCGCATGAATTCCTGATTTTTGTTATTTATTTTCTACATTTGGATAGAGATGCGACGACAGCGAGGACAGGCAAATCTTTTCATCTTTGGAAGGACAGCAACCGCATAAAGGCGATCTTTGTCAAAGAGATCCAGCTTCCCGTGTAGATCTGGTCCGGCTGGGTGTGTTGTGGGTGTGGGAAGCAACCCTCTCACCCATTACCCCTTAGTTATATTTTAGACGAGATAGAAGGGAAAGAAAGTTTATGTAAAATATTTTTGTTTTTGCTTTGGCCCGTCGTAGACGTTGAACCAGCGTTTACACAGTCACACAGAAGGGGTAGATGCCTTGCATACCCCCTCGACTGTCCAACTCCTTTCACTGCCGTTGCATCCCCCCGCCCACAGGCTCCTCCACCCACTTCACTTCAACCATCCTCCCTCACCCCACCTTCACCACTCATGTTCAGCACTACTCTGCATCCATCCTCCTTTCCACCAACTCTCTCTGTCGCCATGTTGCGTGCCTCAACACAGTGCGTGCTCGTTACTAGTGGGAAAAGGAGAGGGTCGCAGCTGGCGAGGAGACAGACCTTCGTGCAGGTTTGAAGTGAGCCGTCCTGCACTGCACGTACTGGTGGCTGTTGTAGCGCTCCTTCCCTGTGATCCAGTGCACCATGCCACAGATACAGTCACCTCTGCGTGTCTACTGGAGTAGGCCCCGAAAGTCCGGCAGCCAGGGAGTCCAACTAGAGAGAGACGCAGGTCTGCATTATGTACACCATGCCACAGATAGACTGTGACCTCCGGGTTTCTGACTGAATGTAGGTATGTGTGTCTGTCTTTCTTTGTGTCTGTCTGTGTGTCCGTCCGTGTGTTTGTGTGGGTGTGCGCGCGTGTTCGCGCGTGCGCGTGTGTGTCTGTCAATATGTTTGCCTGTCTGTCAGTCTATTTGTATGTCTCTCTGTCAGTCTGTTTGTCTGTCTGTCAGTCTATTTGCCTGTCTGTCAGTCTAGTTGTCTGTCTGTTTGTCTGTTTGTTTGTCTGTCTGTCAGTCTATTTGTCTATCTGTCTGTCAGTCTATCTGTCAGTCTTTTAGTCAGTCTTTCAGTCTTTCGGTCAGTCTGTCTTTCAGTCTTTCAGCCAGTCTGTCTTTCAGTCTGTCTGTCAGTCAGTCTGTCTGTCTGTATGTCTGTCTGCCTGTCTGTCTGCCTGTCTGTCTGCCTGCCTGCCTGCCTGCCTGTCTCTCTCTCTCTTTCTCTCTCTCTCGCTCTCTCTCTCTCTTTCTCTCTTTCTTTCTCTCTTTCTCTCTCTCTTTCTCTCTGTCTCTCTCCCCTCTCTCTCTCTCTCTCTCTCTCTCTTCTCTCTGTCTCTCTCCCCCTCTCTCTCTCTCTCTCTCTCTCTCTCTCTCTCTCTCTCTCTCTCTCACTGTAGCTCGCTCGCTCACTCGCCCTGCCCATGCATCTGGCCTGTACAACTGTAACATCTTACATTCGCTTTGAACGAGCCTGTACACACATAGCCAGCTAATTACAGTGCTCTCATGCTGTTGAAGCTCGGGGTGGGGGTGGGGGATGGGGATGGGAAGCGGGGGGGGGGGGGGGGGGGAGACCACAAGGTTCGTGTTGTCCGAGCTTTGTGTTATTCAAGGTTCGAATATGACGAATTCTCCGGACCTCAACTTCGTGTTATCAAATTACGGACAAATGAATTTTATAACCGTTATTTTGTAATCAGAAGTATGAAGAAGTTGATCGTATCCGAAATGGATACTGTGAAGTACCGGTATCTTAGAGACATTGCAAGATTAGTATTTGTTGAATTTGATATAACATCACATGTTGCTTGCTTTGGACTGCTGCACACATCGTGCAACATGCAGAGATATATGTTTCCAGCATTTACTGTTTTCTGCAGCATAATTCAAAACTACGAAGGTGCACATATTTATCATACATTGAGAGACATGAAGATGTACAAGTGCTGAGTAATCATGCAATCACCTCACAAAAATGAACAGATAAACTAAGGTACATAATAAAGAAAGCAGCACATGCATAGCCAAGGGTAGTACATGCATGCACGCTACACGTACATGCAGGTTTCAAAGAACAAAGCCACTTGTCACTTATGGGACACACAGGACAAAATGACTTGCGTGCTCTTCAGTGAGAGAACGGTCTGCTTTGTGCTCTCCATGACTGCCTCTCCTCTCCATGACTGCCTCTCATGCCTGCACACATTGCAGTTATAAAGAACTATCGTTTCCAAGTGTTTCCATAAAGGCTTCACACGGTGCCACCCATATGAGAGAGAGAGAGAGCCTTTCGATGAAAGATGAAAGCCATTGGCAATCAATTAACCCAGAAACTAAGTCACAGAGACAATAGGAGAGACGAAACAGACAAACACTGTGATACAATTCTTCCCTTTGAGAGGAGAATTTCCTGGATTGAGATAGAGCACCTGCAAGAGCGGCCGGGCCAGACTGTTAATATCTATCAACAGACACGGGAAGAGCGTTGACAGGTTGACCTGTGGCTGAGCTTAGACCGCTCTGACCTCTGCAGCCACAAGGAGGCAGCTGAAGTGACCTTCAGTTTATTGTTATGCTTCTTGTAGATCTTGGGGAATGCGTTATCCGAGGAGCTGAAGAAAGCTTCAAGATATCCAAGGTTTCGTCATGAATATCCAAGGTTTGAGTTCAGAGGGGACAGAAAAACGCTTCGAATTATCCGTAGTTTCATCTTACCCGAGTTTGTGTTAAGCAAAGAAAATTTGTTGAAATAAAGAGTGCAGCTGGCCGTGACCAGAGACTCATTTCGACTTAACCGAGGATTCGTGTTAAGCGAGTTTGTGTTAAGTGCGGAGTACTGTAGTTGCTCGCTCATTCAAGCGCCTCTGTCTCTCAACTTCTCTCCTGTCTGATTAGTGACTCATCGATGATATCTAGATGGGGCAATGGCTACACGTCGATGCTACAAGCACTCGCTGTGTTGCACATCAAATGCTTCCTGAAGAGAGCCTTCGGTTGTGAAATCTGCGGTTACATGTTCAGTCTCCTCCTGATTTCCATAACAAGTTCGTTGTATCCTCGGCAGTTTGGATTTTGTATTGGTGTGTAAAGCACTGACCATGTCTCTCTATCAAAGAAGTTGTCCACGGTCATACAAGGCTATGTCAAGACAACAGGCTGGATAGAGGATTTACAACAGCTGTTTTTCATCAGGCAAGAAGCCAAAGAAAGGCCAGAGAGATGGAAGGCAAGGGGACAGCGAAGAAAGAAGCATGTTATTTCCATGGAACCTAGCATCAGGAGTATCATACGACCAAACCAAAGACATAAAAGGCAACGTAAGTCACAACGGTTGTTGTTCTTTGATCAACATGGATCCAAGCGCCGTAATGTCTTAATTGGACGAACTCTTGGTTCGTGAACTAACTCTGGAAGGTTCAAGGAACCAGGTTTGAGGTTTACAGAGCATGTAGTGGAAACCATCCCGAGTATTTGTTCTGATTGGTTGGTCAGGGAGAGATAGCTTTTTCGCTCCTGGAGATTTGTTGTTCCGTGTAACACAAGTAGATGAATGTTTCCCGCCATTTTGTTTTTTGCTTCGCATGCAATACGCTCTTTAAAAAAGAAGTAGAAGGATTACCGACATACATGCATCTATGGAGAAACTATTATTGAAGACCAGTATCAATGTATCAAATATATGTTGAGAATATATCAGTGTTTCATTTGAATCGCTACAGCACATCATCTTAATCGAAATGGGGTAGAGGTAGCTTGGGAAAGTTCCGGCAGCTTGGTTCGGGCAGTGACGTATGTAGATCAGTACAGTCAGTGACGTATGCATATCATTACAGTCAGTGACATATGCATATCATTACAGTCAGTGACGTATGCATATCATTACAGTCAGTGACGAATGCGTTCCACCACTGTCAGGGAAGAAATAAAACATGAGTTCGTCTGAACTACCGGACTCCGAGTAAGTTCTCAGGCGATCTATGCGTACGCTACACGTGACTCGCCCGAAGAAAATTCGCGAACAAGCGAATCGCCCAGTAAGGAACAAGCTTTATTCTGTCTTTCCCTATATGGGCATGCCAGGGCACTCCATGGCGCCCGGTACTCTGTACACAGCATCAGAGTGTCTCCCTTGACTCGGGTTCCGTGCTTTGTTTGCCTGGACGCTACTGACGTCTCTGTCCACTACAAGGAAACACCACGTCTCCGTGGACTTTTCTCACACGCAGTCTGCAGCAAAACCCCGGATGAAGGGACTTGTGCACAGTCGTCTTGTGCTGAGGGTTCCCAGGTGTCAATGCAGATGATTATGTCTTCGGTGATCTGTGTTCTTGGTGCGGATTATGAGCCACTCGTTTTTCCGACATGTTTATCAACAATTTGTTCTGTTGTCACATTGGAAATACTCTAGATATTGTAGAAAAAACAAACCCAAATAGTATTCTATGTAACACAGTTTTATCAGAGGATGTAAATTTCTTAAGCAGTTGTTACATACTATGAAAACTAGACTTGTTTCATTCTGTACAGTGAGTATTCCCAATGAGACGACTTACATCTGAATTGTCTTTTGCAGAAACGATAAGAAATTTGTCTTATAGTGTTGTTGTTGTTGTTGTTATTGTTCTTGTTGGTTCGTCGTCGTCGTTGCATATTGCTAAGAAAATTATGTGTGTCGAATGACACAGGACATTGATATAGCTCCATTTCTCGCATGGAGATGCACTTTGATGTGTATGTACTATTTGAGTGAGAGCATGGGAGAGAGAGAGAGAGAGAGAGAGAGAGAGAGAGAGAGAGAGAGAGAGAGAGAGAGAGAGAGAGAGAGAGAGAGAGAGAGAGAGAGAGAGAGAGGGAAGAAGAGAGCCCTACTGTCGCGGGATGGCGACAATGGTGGTTTGATAATGGGCTAAGGTGTGTGGTTGCACAAAGGCCATTTCTTTTGTCACTCGGGCATTGATTGCCGAAGCTCTAAAAATAAGTACCGTTAGACGGGAAGAGGAGCTGGGGTGGGCATGAAAGGGGCGAGGGGCTATGAGGAATGCGGCGCGGGGTGCGCACGTGACCCGCCACGGGGGGCCCATGGGTTCGAAAATCGAGAGTGACGATTGGGCGACGCCGTTACGCGTCGGAGTTTTCTTTGAATCTGACTGTCCGTCTGGAGGGCAGTTGAACCCATCGTCGTGGATGAGGAAGGAGGTTGCAAGCTCGCGCTCTGCAAACTCCGGCCACAAAGTGTGGCGGGCGAAGTCGCTCTGCTTCGCTTGAACCTTGTCGTGAAGGCCCGAGCGGGTCGGTCACGAAAAAGGGGGGAAGAAGTCTTAGAAGGAACCAAATGAAGAAGGTCGTTCAGTTTCTCATTAGGCGCGTGTTTTGTCTTTCCAGGCTGCCTACTCTGCCAAATCTACCTAATCTGCTTAACCTGCCTAAGCCGTCTAACCTGCGTATTTCAAGTCGCACCTCAGCGTGTCCCTGTGTACACGTGTCTTCGTCATTTGCTGGTGTTCCTGTCTCAAGTACTTTTCCCGGTAGTTCTCCGTAACTACGACTTCGACTACATCCTGGCCGCGGTGGCTTGTTTAGGATTAGCGAAGACGCCTTGTGCTTGGCGTGGAAAATGTCCACACGGTGTGGCATTTACTGTCTTCGGTTAGGACAGTGCGAAGGACTGTGGTAGCGGTCGCTTCTTTAACGCTTGGTGCGTGGGTTATAGTCTAGTCGTTCTGGAAGGGTGGAACCCCTGTCTGCTAGACTTTCGAATTTGGATAATTCGAGTCACGGAGTGCTTTCCGTGGGAGGTAGGACGTTTAACGCTAGCGTCCTCGCCTGCACGTCGCAGGGAGGCGCGCAGCTCTTTGTTGCTAGGGTAAGCAACGGGAAGGTGCGAGAAGCGAATTGGTTTGCTTGTCAGGACGAGGCGTCTCGCACTATTCTGACTGAGGGAGGAATCCTACCGGGTTGGACCTGGACGTCTAACCGCCAACTGACTGGGAGCCCGGGGGCTGTCTGTCGGGAACCTTGACGTGGGAAGGGAGAGACTGGTGTACCCGCCCCACGAGCCACAACGGAGGGGGCGCACGGGCGCGCCCTCATTTCCTGTCTACTACCCAAGTTTCGTCTACGGGGGATCGTCGCCCCGATGGACTAGTCATAGCGTGGTGCTAGAGGACTGTGTGTACTTTCTGCGCGTGCGAGAAAGTAGGGTAGGGTTGTGTGCTGTGAGTTTGACGAGGTTGTATTCCGGATGTGAGTTTCTGGACGTCGTATACGGTAAGAAACCACATGCTTTCTCTCCTGTCTGCTTCGTATCTCATTCATGACTGCCATGGGAACTGGACATGTTAATGAGGAGGGGAGAAAGCGGAGCGCGAGGGGAAGCGCGTTTGGGTTGAACTCTGAACTATCTCATTTGGCCCATGTGACGTCATGGCGGAAGCGGGCGTCAGCGTGAGGGGAAGGGGTAACAGCGAAGGGGTTTGACTGTTTGAGACTTTGACTCGGTGTTTTGACTTGGCTGGTTGTGTGGGACTTGGGCCAAGGGTGAGTTGATGGGAAAGGGGAAGTCTTTCATCTAACTTTGTAGTGCTTAAATGCTCTGTTGGGTTTAAAGAGTATTCGGTTTAACGGCTTGATGGTAAACGTCCTGTAGAGGACGGGTGTTACTTCTATGGGTAAAGAAG
>JAWQFJ010024020.1:5000-20000 GCA_034096865.1 Theodoxus fluviatilis | reverse complement strand
ATGCGTATACGTACACCCTCGCGGCCCGACTGTCTGTGTTCGAACTGCAGTGTCCTCATTAGCCGATACAACAGGATGTTGTTGCAGTCTGCGCGCGCAAGAAAAAAAAGTGTTTGTGTCATCAGCGATCGGTTCGATAACGGCAGGTTGCAATGGAGTGATTAATCTTTGTCTGTATTATTTAACCTGTGCTCTTTTGGTATTTCTTTCCATGTTTACGCTTTGAACACAACGTATCTGCTGTGTCTCGCACCGTGGCGAGTAATTCTGCGCTTCTTCAGTTACAGCTGCTCCTGTCTCGCTAGGTCGATCCAAAAGCGAAACTTCCCACAATGCCCGGCGCTCTGCACATACGTTGCATTACACAGCGCCATGCCATAACGGCATGCTGAGTGTGCGATCACTACTGAAAAAATAACTTAAACAGTGAGCTTCGTCGCACCAAGCGTTGCTTCCCTGCACGACTTTCCTTTCCGTGCATTTACGTTTTCCTGCTCAGAAGATGTTCAAACAAAATCTCTCGATGTTGGACGATAAAACGCAGTGGAGTTTGCATCAAGTGTGATGTCGTCACGGAAGTTCTCAGGCCGTGTAGGCATGGAGATGTCATTACAGGCTGAGTTCCGCACCCATTGCCACGCCGTGAACAGTACAAACAACTAACTTGTCGTCAAAGAAAGAAAAAAAACATACTATCCTCCTGATCATGCTTGCTTCTTGCAGCACAAGTTTATAGAAATATCTACTGTTTTCGACGGGAAAAAAGAAGAAGAAAAGAGAGAAAGAAAATCACAATATTTTGACAGTTTCTTGCTTGTGCCCGTGGTGACACTGTTGCCTAATCTTCCTGTTGGCCTTTGTTACGTTTTTACTCAAACAAAGCTTCTGACCTGTCTTCTGCGTGAGGCCTGTACACCCACGTAGTGTCTGCCATAACTGTCTGCCTGGCCTGACCACCAACGTCCTGTGCCTTCCTTGCAGCTGTCTTCTATCTCATTCCCTACGGACGTCCCCTGTCAGACTTGGCAGGCAACTTTGGTGTGTGGCTGACCGTCATCTTCACCGTGGAGCGCTACGTGGCCGTCAGCTTCCCTATGAGGGGCAAGGTGAGACAGATAGGTAGACACGACACGACAAGATAAGAAAAAACGAGACTGGACGAGACGAGACGAAACAGGATAAGATCAAATAGATTATACTTGATTAGGTAGATACATAGATAGAGAGCGCGCGCGCGAGAAAGAGAGAGAGAGAGAGAGAGAGAGAGAGAGAGAGAGAGAGAGAGAGAGAGTGTCGCGTTTTTGTTTACCTTGACTTGATTAGTTGACAGTTCCTCCCCAAGGAACGACGTAGTCGTCCAAGGGAAAGGTAACCACGATAAACAAATAGTTTACAGACTAAACTAAACCACCACTCCTTGGGGGGACACACACAAACATCAAGCAATGCCAGAAACGCAATTGAGTACAAACCACTGAATCAGATTTAAAAATAACAATGACTTTATTCACACACAATCCCTTCCCCGCAGCACAGGTACTGCAAGGGACAGGGTAGGTAGGTGGTAAAGGAAAAACAAAAGAAAAGGACCCAGAACAAGTCAGGGTAGCGGTAGAGATGGAGTACCTCCGCTTCCTGCACAAAGTTGGGATAAAATAAACAACAACAGCAACAATCCCAAAAAATGAAGAATTGAGAAACAAGTCAACAATGGTCACTCATACACTGAATCTATTCCTAAGTCACCGGTGACTAGGTAAATGAGACAAGTGTACTGAAAAAAGAAACAATCTCTGTTTCCCCTCTCTCTCACAACATTTGACCAGAAACTGAAATTAAATCAGCAAGCAGAACTGGCAAGAAATATACATCCCTCTCCACCACTCGTTCTGAGATGCCCCCTCAGAACGATAAGAATGTAAACACACAATCGAAGTGCAACAGACACTAGGACGCGACAACCGAGTCACTCCTGCTTCAAATTACAACCAGTCTCCAAACATTCAACAACCCCCGTTGTTAAACATTAATATTCTGAAACTTCCCCAAAAGACCCAATCCAACACAATCTCCACCTAGAAGATTTTTACAGAACTTGCTCTGAATTGTTACCATCAGAGTTACTTTGAAACGACCCCTCATAACAACATCCGCTGTCATTGCATGTCAATGAACCCCTGAACCCCTGCTAAACTCCTCCCCCCTTCCCCTCTAGTCGTGACGTGCTTCCGCCCAACGCCGTACTAGTGGAAGTAAACAACTGACTCGCTTAGCGTGCGACCCTCTCTTTCACACGCCACTCTCCTTCGCTCGTTAGTTCATACGAACTGTCACCCCCCTGTGCAAACACAATGTTAACACGACACGTGAGGAACAAATGAAAAGGTTTTTCTTACCCTCCCCTTTTCACCGTCATGGACTCTCTCTCTCAGTCCAGGAGATTTCCACTCCAGATCCAAACTTACCCGACACACGCTGTCAGAATTTCGTAAGTAGGAAAAAACACAACAAATCTCGCATAAATCCCCATGTGACCCGTTTACCCCCTCCCACTCTTCAGTCCCTCGAATGAAGAAGTCAGTCTCTGAATCCAACTCAGATAAATGTAAGAAGAAACACAGTTCTCCCGGAGTCACTGGTAAACCACTATAGAAGGACGCGTATCCAACGCTCCCGGTGTCACATCAAAACAGGTAGGTACCCTTAGATTAATCCCCCCACACTGTTACGAGATTCGACTGACTCGCGAGCACCTTGCTCACTTCCCCAAGTCAGTCAAGTTCAGAGAAAAGCTTACTGAACTTTCGGCAGGTAACCCCAAGTTCCTCTGAGTCAATATGATACATATCATCCTACGTGAGAATCAAATTACATATCATACTTGCCCCTGTTGTATGTCTCCACCTACAACCAAATGAGCAGCACATCAACACCGCCTCTCGCGAGTGTGCGTGCAGACCCCCCCTCAGCACTCCCTGCCTCTATCAAATCTCACTCTGGATCGATAGGCCATTACTCAAATGGACTTCACACCCAAACCGTAGGTGTGTTTCGTTTAGACTCCTACCCAAAAGCACTTATGCTAGTCTCAAACGAAATTCATAGCCACCGTGGCTAAATCTAGAAGATTGTACTTGCACACTGTAGACAGTCACAGTCGCAGAGAAGACGCCCACGCGTCCTCGCACGTCGTTCTCCCAGCCTCGCGCTAGGCTCCGCGTCAGCGCAGCTCGTCAGGCGAGCGGAGTCCACCCGCGTAGACTCAAACGTAGGTAGGTACAAGAAGGTAGGAACACCCAGTAGACACTCAGTCACGCGGTCAAACAAGTCCGCAATCAGCTTTCCATAGCTGAGTAGCAGCAGTAGAGCAGAGTACCGTAGTGTAAGGTAAGGTAGAGTAGCCTGCAACATATAACCATACAACCCCCGATAAGCTACTATTCTCCCCCTCTGAATTCTACTCGTGCGGGAATTCAAACATAAGGCGACGCGCCCGGCTCAGACGCCCTTAGTTGAAAAACTCTTACTCGCACCCCCAGGCGAGAGAAATTGAATTAAATATGTCCCATATTCTCATGGAGCGAATCACGAAACCTTTCCCAGTGAAAGTAGGCATCTTTCCCATAGATTTACCTTAACTCCAAGACATAATTCAATCAAGCGAGTGAGTGACCCAATTCCCATCCCGACAATAGTCAATCACTCTACACGCGGCAAAAAGAGAACAAATGGCGAAGCGGTTCGTTACCTCACAAATCCTCAGGCTGTGGTCTGTCCACCAAACTTCGCTCTAGCCATTAGAAGATCCTCCTTCCGTTCTCATGTGCCTAACCCAGCATGGGTTTACACAGAGAAAGTTCTCCAAGCGAAACGACTTCGCTCGCAAAGCTGCCCACGCAGCTTTTACCGTTGGCCGCATAGACCTATGCGCGCCCCCATCCCTCCATCCAAGTCGACGGAATTGAACTGACTGGATGGACGCTATCGAGCCCGAAATTTGCCCATCCCACGTGATCATTGTCCAACCCGTATTGAGAATTTTCCCGCTTCTAGAACCCGGCCCAATCAGTGTCTTACGAATTTTCGCGGCTAAAGAACCGTGTCGAACTAAGGGAAACCCCGTGCTGCATTCCTATAGACCCCTGCACGTGGCACCCCAACCCCTTCGAGTGACGTCACACCCCCCTGTCACTCAAAGTTCTACCGCGATGCGCTAAACGGCCGTTAGAACGCATTTACTGATTCGGTTTCTGCACTGGCAATTCAATCACCCGTCATAACGACATTTAATCACACAACCATTTTTAATCACTCCTGTCGCACCTGCGACAGAGAGAGAAATAAAGGGAGAGAGGGAGAGAGAGAGAGAGAGAGAGAGAGAGAGAGAGAGAGAGAGAGAGAGAGAGAGAGAGAGAGAGAGAGAGAGAGCAGACCAGACACGACCAAACCAGACCACAGACCAGACCAGACTAGACCGACAGACAGACAGGCAAACAGAGAAAGTCTCTCCTTGTTTGTTAGTATGTGTGTGGGTGCGCGCGCGCGCGCGCGCGCGCGTGTGTGTGTATGTGCGTGCGTGCGTGCGTGTGTGTATGTGTGTGTGTGTGTGTGTGTGTGTGTGCGTGTGAGACGGATACAAGCCCTGGAAATGAGATGCTACCGCAGCATGGTCAACTGTCTTCTTATAAGGGTCTCGATTACCTTTGAAATGAATGCTGTCTGACTCTCGCGGGGTCAATGCATCTACAGCGAGATGGCCTCCCATTTGAGATGCATCCTGCCATGTCCTCTGTTAGTGTTAACAGTCCTTACGGGCATTTATGACTGAAATGGGTTTGCTGACGGTCCTACGGACTGTGGCAAATAATCGGTGCTCCGATAAAGCATTGTTGGACATGGATTTCATGCTCCTCTCCAGAGAAACAGCACTGTGGCGCTTTGTGCGCGTAATACACCGTGCTGTCACACGTCTTCCCTCTCGTGAACGGTGGTGGACGAGAAAACGACGACGACCACCAGCCGATGTGGAACTATTGACGTGGTAGGGAAATTGGAAGGAGACAGTGACTGATTAAAAGTCCGTATTATGATATTTTCATAATGTTGCCAAGACCAAATACTAAATTTTTTATTAGTATGAAAACAAACATGAGGCAGGAACACATCTGGATCTGACAGCCTTCATCTCTAATGGCAGAGTGTTTTTGCTGCAGGATTAAATCAGATCTTGCAGTGGTAGAAAAGATGGTGTGTTTGAGATCAATCGGATACACAGCAAAAGCTCCAGTTTGCCTCCGACGCAGTAGTCACCTGGCGGGCCGGGACAGGACAGTAACTGGAGTGTCTTGATGGAGATACATGTATATAGAAAGAGAACGCAACATGCATGAACGCTTTCAGCATTCAGACTCTGCAGATAGTTTTAAATCACAACCGCTTTGACACCATCACCTATCTTCTGCCAGTGAATGAACAGTGCTCCTGGTTCCCGATGCAAAGCTACCAAAAGCTCCTTCGCTGCACTATTGATGTTTGTACATCACATCGCGAGTACTTCACCAAACAGTTGGGCTTCAAACTGCAAGCGCTTCACTAGGAAATCAACCTCACTCCCTGACCAAACCTTCACCACTGTTGTGAGAACTGAGAGTTGGGAAGCTGAGGCAGACCAGAGGACGGACAAGGACAATGACAGTGGGGGAGAGGGGTGGGGGATGGGAGTTAAGGGAAGGTAGTGCAGACGGTGTCATGGCTGATGCACTGTGAGAAAAATAACGGGTAAAGGATGAAGTGCAGTGGGGATGGGTTGGGATAAAACCCCATCATAGTGTGTCCTGTTCTTTTTTTTGCGTGTCCCCTCGTTAGTCACATTGGGCGCACAGAGAACGCACAGGCAAACTTTCTTGGTGTTTAGTTGGCAAACAAGACATATGGCATCTCGCATCCTGTATGTAAGCACCCCATCATTACAAGCACTGCATTAACTATATGTAGCAGTTCTCCAAATCCCAACATATCATAGGCAAATGAATAAGGTAGAGTTTCCTTGTTATGATTTTGAATCTTCAGACTCGGAATAAGACGGGACTAAAACCTTTGAATATCCTGCAGTCATCTACCGGATTGTCATGGATACAATCTCTCTGGAAAGGTGGTCAAGAGGCTATGATATTTTTTTAACTAACCGCATCTTTGCATGGTGCCAATGCTCTTGCATTACAGAAGAAAGGTATTAATCCCATGAAAATATGCGAGCGTACCATAGTATTTTTCTGTCAATTCCTGAAACTCGGTATGCATGGTGGACAGCGTTTTACAGTCATTGACTTGAAGGCAGTTCCCGTCACCCCAGAGGTCAAACTGGCCATGCCAAGTGTGGAGCACAGCTTGGCGACCTGGTCGTGTGGAGGGAGAGGTCACGTGGATTTCAGTGCGGAGTTTTTCTGAAAAAAAAAAGATATTCCTTTGTGATAGGTTTTCTGCTGCCATGGCGAGGAAGTATTATTCTAATAGACGGACGATGGCAGTTGATTTTGCCTTGATCCCTCAGGAAATCAGATGGAGAGAGTCATGTATTGATCGGGAAAAGTCGATGTTAGTCCCGCCCCTAGCTTTTGTGTGCTAAAAGAAAACTGATCAAACCGCAATCATATATACGGCTTAGCTCTCCATAGACAGGAGGAGTAATTACAGTCTGGATCAGACAAAGGAAAGAAGCAAATAGACAGCGAAGGAATACAGAAGTCAAAGAGGATGACACAGACACAAGCACACGGATATACAAGCACAGTGGCTACAAAGTAAAACTCATATTTGTAACTCTGTCTGTCTAGGCGTATGAATGAGGGAAATCCGTGAGAACTGTTTGTCCTGGAACTGGCTTGTAATGAGGGTCTGCTTCATACATGACCAAAAGCAGATGCGCCGCTCCATTAAAATAATGTCGACATGGCGTTGTCATTAGCCAAGCACAGGCGGTGCTTGTGTCAATTCATCTAATTTTAGTTTTTCTACATGCTACATTAAAGGCCATCTGAAATGATTTGACGCAAGTAAAGCTTTTCCATAGTCGGGAGACAGTAGCAGAGTACGTATGTGAGAAAACTCAAGTGGTCGTCTTGGATGCTTCGGGAGTCTGTGACGTCAGGCAGATCAATTGAAAGCGCAAGGCTACTTCTTTAGATGGCAAGTGTAGCCGTGGTCGGAAGTGAGAGCCCGTGTATATGATTATGCACACCCGGCTTCTGTGGCCTTCATCTCTAAGGAGGATCACTTAACGGTGCCACAGCGAGACAGGAAGCGTCTATAGCAAAATTTTGTTTGAGTTTAGTGGCAGTGGTACACTCAGCCTCTTAAGGATATCCTTGGACTGCTACACGTATTTGACCTTGTTCTTTGACGTGGGAAAGTGCAAGACCACAAACAGAAAGGCCGTGTTACCTACTGCCGGATGCAGGCATAATTTCCCAAGATAAAAATACATGTTTTTCCCTTCACTCCGACCTTTACTTCTTTCGTGGCGTTGCCATTTGAAAATGGTCATCCGCGAGGCTAAATCTGGAGGGGTCGAATGTCTACCATCTTTATGCCTAGTTTGGTGGAAACGTGATTATATTTCCATTGAAAAGTGCAATGGTCTCTCACTCTCTCTCTCTCTCTCTCTCTCTCTCTCTCTCTCTCTCTCTCTTCTCTCTCTCTCTCTCTCTCTCTCTCTCTCTCTCTCTCTCTCTCTCTCTCTCTCTCTCTCTCTCTCTCTCTCTCTCTCTAGCACGCACGCACACAGACGCACACAAACACACACACACACACTCACCCACACCCACACGCACGCACACACACACACGCGCGCACACACACACGCTCGCGCACACAAAATATCGAGGCAATACATAAAACATATCTTCTGTTACACACGTGGGGAAACAGTTACACTGGCGTACACCGCCCATCTTCTTCAGTTACACTCGATCGTGGTGGTGTCCGGTACCTGTCGTCTATCTCCTTATCTGTGAGCCTTTTGAACAAAAACAAATCCTGCTCATTCGCGTCGCGTTATTTTCATGTTCGCTTGTTCCCATCTGCACAGGTGTGGTGCACGGTCAACAAGGCCAAGCTGTTCTCGCTGATGGCCTTCCTCTTCTGCCTGGTCAACACACTGCCCGAGATCTTCGAGCTCGAGATCGCGGAGACAGAGAGCGACAGACCACGATGTCGTTACAGCAACTTCTCCCAGACCCACAGCTACCAGATGGGATACTATTGGTGGTGAGTGAAGGACTATCCTTGTCTTCGTCGTCGTCGTCATCGTCATCTCCGCCGCCGCCGCCGCCGTCCTCGTGGCGTCATTGTCGTTGTCGTCCTCGTCGTCGTCGTCATCAACATCATCATCATTATCATCATCAGCAGCAGCAGCATCACCATCACCATCACCACTACCATCACTACTTCCACCACCACAACTACCACCACCACCACCACCACCACAACCACCACCACAACCACCATCATCATCATCATCATCATCATCATCATCATCATCATCATCATCATCATCATCATCATCATCATCATCAACATCGTCATCGTCATCATCATCGTCATCATCATCGTCATCACCATCATCGTCATCATCATCATCATCATCATCATCATCATCATCATCATCATCATCATCATCATCACCATCATCATCATCATCATCATCAACATCATCATCATCATCATCAACATCGTCATCGTCATCAACATCGTCGTCGTCGTCGTCGTCATCATCATCATCATCATCATCATCATCATCATCATCATCATCATCATCATCATCATCATCACTATTGTCCTCGTCCGCCCTCTCCTGGTTTTCTTCGACCTACTTCTCGTCTTCGTCGTCTTCATCCTCCTTGTCCATCTCCATTTCTGTGTGCCTCCTCAATCCCCTTGTTTTTCCTTCTAATTAGAAGTCTCAATTAAAGGTAATCACTCAAATGGATTGGTTTGTTACGTTCTCCCCTTGTTGCCACTGAAACTCCGACGGCGAAATGTCATAAACGTGAACGGAGCTTTCTTCTTACTTCATGTCATGGCTGGTGAAGTGCAGAAGTCTCTGTGGCGGAAACGTATGATACCGCTTTGTTTTCAGAAAGGATAGGTTGTGCAAGCAATATGCATTTCCTCAAGCCTTTCTAAAGGCTTGGGTTATGCAAGCAATATACATTTTCTCATGACTTTCTAAAGGGATCGGTTGTGCAAGCAAAAATACATTCCCTCATGACTTTCTAAAGGCTTTGATTGTGCAAGCAATATACATTTCCTCAGGCCTTTCTAAAGGTTTGGGTAATGCAAACAATATACATTTTCTCATGACTTTCTAAAGGTTTGGGTTATGCAAACAATATACATTTTCTCATGACTTTCTAAAGGGACGGGTTTTGCAAGCAAAAATACATTCCCTCATGACTTTCTAAAGGCTTTGGTTGTGCAAGCAATATACATTTCCTCATGCCTTTCTAAAGGGATGGGTTGTGCAAGCAATATACATTTCCTCATGCCTTTCTAACGGGATGGGTTGTGCAAGCGAAATACATTCTCTCGTGACTTTCTAAAGGAATGAGCTATGCAAGCGAAATACATTCCCCCATGACTTTCTAAAGGGCTGTGTTTTGGAAGCGACATACATTTCCTCATGGCCGTCAGGGTGCAGCTGACCACAAGGACGACTGGTGTAAGAAAGGCCAATGGCCGCAGTGCCAGGTGGGTTTACCTAACCCATCCAGGGTAAAAACTCACAACTGGAATATTAATTGAAATGAGTAAACGCGTCCTAAGTGCAACATTTCTATGTTGTTGACATCTTCGGGCTGCGATATGCCACTACTGGTAGTATGTCTTCGACTGAAACTCTTTGCCCGATGTGACGCATCCATGGGACATGAATAGTGATGAGAGCTTGCATGTCAAAATCCATCCGATGGTTTTCTAGAAGAAGAGTTCTTTCTCTGGAGTTTATGAAGACTCTCGGAGACTGGCGAAGGCTTCACTGGGAGTAAGTCTCTTCACCAAGACTCATCAGCTCTCCCAAACCAAATCGCTATCGCACGAGTTATTGATGTCTCGACGCAAAGTCCGTGATTAATCCGTACCGTCCAGATGAAGAGCTACCATGAATAGGTGCATTTGTACAGAAGGTCATTGCCCCCGTGGAGGAAAGCTGAGAATTAACCAAAGACATACGGCGCAGGAAATTACTGGTGGACTGTCTTAGCATAGGCAGATCATGTGGTTCTGGGCCCGTATTCACAACGGCGATTTATCGGCGATTTATTTTAACTCCGATTTATCTCTAAACTCAGACGATTCCAACTGCCTGTTCCGCTCTCCCTTGGCTGGAAACCAGTATATATAGCAAAGCGCAACCTAGGATCCTCTGACGAGCGTACCTTATCTAACCGATCAAGATAACGCGGGGCTAGGGGATAAATCGAGTGTTAAAAAGATAAATCGCCGTTGTGAATACGGGCCCTGGTGTGTATGCAATTGCCTCGGTTCATCGACCGTTCCTGGCTAGGACTGACTGACGCATCAGAATGAGGCAAGGTGTGGATGTAGGCCTGGGGCGGGTTTCAAAATGCGAAGATCTCGGTAGATCTACGTAGATCTCGCCGAATGGGCAGTTTCATTCTTTGCTTGCTATCGAGCCAATCGTAGACGAGCGTAGATTGAGCGAGGCAGCTTGAGAGGTGCCTAGCTTTTAAGATTCGAGACAAAAGTTCGTCGTGGGTGCGTTGACCTGCATTCGATGTGTAAACTGTAGGAGGTTTCACGATCTATTAATGCATTCAACATACACCTTTGATAAATTAATGCTGTGCATGGCTTATATTTTCTTTGGATGGGTTGCTAGTATCTCGAAATAGAGCGTTTTCTGAATGAACCGGCAACACGTCGGCCATTGAAATGTGGCCAGTTCACCTCTTGTCGTGACGTCTACGCATGCGCATTACTTCGTCACGTTGGGTAGTTTCTTTTTTAGCTAGCTCTTACTGCGAAGCAAGATCTTGCGACCAAGATCGACAACCTATTTTGAAACCCGCCCCTGGAGACGCTAGACCCAGACCTGGCGACGGTTCTCATGCTGTGTCAGTCAGATGAAACTGTCACGTGCAAGATAGCCTGCTCTGTCTGGTAGAGATGGTCTGGCCGGTCAACCCACCATAAATATACACAAGAGACGGGATGCGGAATTAGATAAGTGACAAAATGCATACACACGCGCGCGCGTGCACACAGAAAGAGAGAGAGAGAGAGAGAGAGAGAGAGAGAGAGAGAGAGAGAGAGGAAAGAGAGGAAAGAGAGGAACATCAATAGTCTGGCTAGCCTCAAACATGTAGTCCCAAATCTTCAGTCAGACAATACAACCCAAAATCTTCAGTCAAAATGCTATCACAATTCAAACAACTTAAGCAAAGCACTATTTGCAACAGGATATGCAAGTGCTTACACCCAACGGGGCAAATCAGAATTCAGTATGAATAACAATTCGCTCTTAAGAGAATCATAAACAAATTTTCAAATTTGTGTTTGATATTGTTCAAAACAATGTTTCTTGCATTAAACCAACACAGAATTGACGTAGCTTTTTGAGGTAAGCACGGGGGTGGCACTACCATCACCACCACCACCACCACCACCACCACCACAACCACCATCACTACCACCACCACCACCATCACCACCACCATCACCACCATCACCACCACCACCACCACCACTATTACTCATCACCATCACCACCACCACCACTATCACCAATCACCATCACTACAACAACTGCCACCCCACCCCGTACCACAAACACTACCACCACCACCAATCATCCCCACCACCAATCACCACCATCACCACCACCAATCATCACCACCATCAATTACCACCATCTCCACCACCATCACCGCCATCGCCACCACCGCCACCACCACCACCAAGAACAGCAAGAGTACCAATGGAATCAGAAGCATGACTGCCACTACAGTCCTGCATGTGGTTGCAATTGGTAACTTTGCCGTCACTAAACCAGATTTTTCCTCTACAAATGAATAACTGCCATTTAATTTTATGCACAGTCAGCAAGATTGTGTCATCTCCTACACTTTACTCTTTCTAATGAGTAGCGACCTAGACCCCAAGTGTGATCTGAGAATGATATTTCATGTTTACT
The DNA here is from genome assembly GCA_034096865.1 of Theodoxus fluviatilis. Classification (NCBI taxonomy): domain Eukaryota; kingdom Metazoa; phylum Mollusca; class Gastropoda; order Cycloneritida; family Neritidae; genus Theodoxus; species Theodoxus fluviatilis. The sequence continues at coordinate 7,789 of JAWQFJ010024020.1, read as the reverse complement.
GTCATTTTCCTTTCTTTCTGTTGCAGGTACGTGTCCATCTTTGCATTCATCCCTTTCTTCTTCCTCATCATCTTCAACTCTCTCCTCATCAAGATGGTTCTCCGCGCACGCCGGAAGCGATGCAAGATGACCTCGACCCCGGCGAGGTCGACTTTCTCAACCCCGGCAAGGTCTGCTACCGCGAGTCTGATTGGCTCCATGAAGCAGAAGGCTAGCCCCAAGCCACGCATGAATGAGCAGAACAAGATCACGCTGCTGCTAGTGACCATCGTGATCGTGTTCCTGCTGTGCCAGATCCCCTGGACGGTTCTCCTCCTCTACAGGGTCTACCTCTCCGCCCACGACCTGCCCGAGCCCAGGGACGACATCAAGATAGCGGGGAACGTGTGCAACCTGCTCGTGCTGGTGAACGCCTCGGTCAACTTTTACCTCTACAGCTTCTTCAGCAGTCGCTTCCGCCACGCTCTCACATCCACGCTCTTCTTCTGGAAGTGGAAGTTCTCCAGGGACAAAGATAGCATCATCTCCTTGTAGGGAGTACAGGGTAGAAGGTGACTGGGAACAGGAACTAACGGCATCTTGTCCCTGTACTTTTGTCCCTTGAGCATCGACAGACCTCTTTGTCTCTCTGTTGCTGTCACTTAGGAAAGCGTGACTGATCAGATCGACGGCATGAAGGGACGCTTGAAGAACAGGAACAAGAATATAATTTGCTTCCCGTTAAGATTCACCCAGGAAACAGCGGTTAATGAGAGAGAGAGAGAGAGAGAGAGAGAGAGAGAGAGAGAGAGAGAGAGAGAGAGAGAGAGAGGGTGGGGTGAGGGTGTGTGCTGCCAGAGACCCAAAGAAAGAAAAACATCACTAACTCTTTGTGGAAAGCTCCAATCTCAAATGAAAGAAACGGAACAGAGAAAAATATGTATTTCCTCAATGTACAGTTGTTGTAAGAACGATACTTTTCCCATTTCCATCTGCTGCTTTGTTGACTTTGACGTTGTGAGCAATTTTTACATACATGTTGGATGAGTAGATTAAACAGACATGTCTGACGAAATCCTGGGTGCAAAAGTATTGGAATAGGCATCCGAGCATGTACCGCGTGAGAGTCATGAGCAACGTTACGTTCACAGTTTTGGAAGACTTTCCCCCACCAAGACATTCAGTAGGCTCCATAGCGGACAAAAACTTCCTGTGAAGCGAGACGACTCACAGTCTTCAGAGTCCCCGTCTTCAAGTGTTCCGGCCCTCTCCTCCTGACACTCTTGGGGCGTTGGGCCACACCTGGATCATTACCTCAGGTGCCCGTCAGTCGTCTCAAATGGCCAGTCACTCTGCGTGATGGTCTCTGTCATCTGCTTTGCCGAAGCGCATATATAGTAAAATGTATGTTGATCAAGATGTGTTTGACGTTACCGATGAGTTAGTGCGTGTTTGCCGCACAGTGGTGACGTTGTGCTCATTTTCTTATGTCAATTGGAACAAGCGTCTTCATAAAATAGTGTACATTGTAAAGGCAACTGAATTCCTGCCTTCCTGTGTAATCCATGTACGTGAATTAGTTTATGAGTGTCTGTGTGACTAATTGCCGCAACGTCTTCTATGACGATGCTTGATGTACACTTCTTGATTTATGAAATCAAATACGCTTCAGAAAAGTATACAAGATATTTATCAGATGAGCTTCATCACTGGATAGCCTTGAAAATGAAGAATGGAATATATCATCATTCTTCATTGAAGTCTAAGCGTCTGTACGGTGCTCTAGTCCAATGGTTAGAGCCATCGCCCGCCAGCGTCAGTGCTGTTCAAAGCTACACGGCAAGTTGCTTCATTGGCACTGCCTTTCCTAACCCAGGAGCAGAACCAGGTGCACGTGAGAGCAGTAAGGCACACTGTGGAACCAATATCTCCTGTATGCGACCGTGAGCCAGCATTGCATTGGAATACTCCCCAGGGAGTGGAGGTTACGCTGGTACCGGACTGTGCGCGTCCAGTCACTCTATCCCAGTATGGGCTGTCGGATGGCAGGAAGAACTGATAGAGTGGCCCAATGATCAGGGAGTGAGGTGTAAATCAGTTTGAGCCCCCGGTGTGGGTGATAAGACACCACCTTCACCTCCAACAGCGCCTGCATTCTTGCCTCAAGGCTACGAGACACCGGTGTGGGTGATAAGGCACCACCTTCACCTCCAACAGCGCCTGCATTCTTGCCTCAAGGCTACGAGACAAGAGTCTCGACACCAAACTGCACCTTGCGGCATTTGCTTTCGCCTGTGAGAGAGCGTTTGCACCACTCTAAACCATTGGCAGGTTGCCTGTTGCTAATCTTGCATGACCACGCATCCACATAAATGAACAATACCACAGTTGTATCAATTATACAACTGATTTTTTTTGTTCCGTGTAAATCTCAGGGAAGACATGCGACATTCAAAACTGTCATTGACGGTACATTCTCCAGTGCCTACGGCGACCTCTTAGGACAGGAGAGCTACAGGACAATTCACGCATGCTGAGGCAAGGAGTGCTTTGAACACCAGTAAGACCTCTCCTTCCACTGGAAATGCAAAACAAACTACAACTCTTGCTTAGATATTCCTCTGCGTGAAGTAAGCTGACGTGGAGACAATCACTTTACCAGCATGGTTTGTGCTGGCTAGGCGAATGCAATGGAGGTTAGTGGTCGTTTTCATTTTCCAAGATGCCGTTCAGCACATCGACGTTTCCGTCTGTCAGGCAGTCAGAAGTTCAGAGACCCTAAACAGTCCAGATGTCGGCAACATTATCAG
>JAWQFJ010024017.1:0-38695 GCA_034096865.1 Theodoxus fluviatilis | reverse complement strand
CCCCATCTTTTCTCGAGAGGTTGCGGGTTCGAACCCGATCTTTTTCACATTTTTTTTAATATGCCAAAACCTGGAGGTTCAGCGCCAGCGGTTTTTATCTCCTTTACATCAACTACTCGTACTAGTAGGTTTATGCCCGAGTGATCAGAGGTGCTGGACTCGTGAACAGCTTGCTGAGCACTGCACTGAGCACATTATAGCCTGCCATGGAGGTGCAATGCATGTAGATCCCAAAAGCAGTCCCAAATGGCTGCTTTTGGAGAATAGAAGGAAATTGCCATTAAAAAAAGTTCTCGGTGGCACATGTTTTGAGCTGTGCGGTTAGGCTGATGTATTTTTTCTTTTTTGGAAAAAATAACTGCTCTGAAATAATTCTCTGGCAAAATGATAGCAATAATTTCACAAGAGAATTCTAAAACTACAGAAGGGAGGTTAGCTTTATAGCTTACATTAGCCCGTAGTTTGTTATATAACTTCTCTTGATGTAAGTTCAAGAAATTCATGCTTATGCTGTAAGTCAGCACTTGATGTGCAGCTGCAGCATTATATGTCTTGTCAGCTTCCTCAAGGATTGACCAGTCTGCAGCTGCTAGTTTGCTTATTTGGTTGAGAGGCACCCACATAAATGTTCTATGACAATGAGAACACATCATGGAAGTCATCTTTGTTGGCTTTCGGTCAAGTAATGTTCAACAGTGACAATTTTGGCTCGCCTGAGCACTTGATGTCTTGAACAAGCTACAGTATTATAAAGGAGATCATCAGTATCCTACAATTCCCCCCCTTCCCTCCCTCCCCCTCCCCTCACTCCTGTTATATATATATATATATATATATATATATATATATATATATATATATATATATATATATATATATATATATATATATTTTAAAGTTAACCCTTTCCATGCCAGCTTCGTCATTATATTATGAAACTGCCAGTGCCAGGGAATTTCAGTAAAAATTGCGTAAAACAACACTGAGTTAAGGAGAAAAATCATAACTCAATTTCAGTGTGTGGTGGGGTACGGGCAGTAATAGCCGGTTAACCTTTCCTTCACGTCAAACTGCTTCTCCTCCCGGTTCATCTAGCACTTCATGGTTTGAGGTTGCCAATGTTGTTCTCCTTATTTGTTGTTTATATTTTTCGTAGTATGCATTCTGCATTGCGATTCTTAGTTTTGTGACGTTGGATAGTTTTGTGACGTTGGATGGTGGGACGGTTGAGGGGGATATGGCGTAAGAAGAGAGAAGAGGGAGATTCGTGAGAAGAAAAGGGAGCGAAAACGGTTAGTGTCGTGTGCCCTTGGACGCTACGATAAACTAAGGTGAAAAAACCACTTAGAAAAGTCACCGGTTCAACTTGTTATCTCGAATACCCATCCGCGCTTCAACACCGATTGCCATGCTCGACAATCACACGCCCTACCACAATGGTGGCAGCGGTGGGATTCAGTAACAGCCTGTGACTCGGTTGTGGACTTCCGAACGCCGCGATTCCTGCCTGGTGAGCATGTTCACCCTCACCCCCACGGAGCTCACTAACATCATGGCAGACAGTGACGAGGAGGTGATCTTTTCTCGTACGGTTGAGAGAAGCAGGAATGCTTCTACTCCACGTGTGGACAATATTAGATATGTGCCAGTTCCTTACCACCAGAGGATAGAACGCCGTATACCTTCCTTCCGTGGAGACAACGGCGATGACATGGATGCGGAAGAATGGGTGGAGGAGATCAAGATGGCGGTGGGGGCACTGGGGTTGTCAGCACTTCAGGCGTTGGACTTTGTGCTGTCCTACTTGGAGGATCGCGCTCGCAGGTTGGTAGTACGACTCCCAAGGCATGAGAAGACCACATATGAAGAAGTGTGTAAAGTGGTCGTGAGGGAGTTCGGTGACGGAAGGTCGGTTGCCGCTCTGCGCGACCAGATATTCCGGAGGAAGCAGGGTCCAAATGAGCCGATTTTGGACTACGCCATGACGTTGGACGAATTAAGAGCACGGCTGAATGGCAAGACACCGTTTGGCGAGGAAATGAGTGAGCGGACGTTTTGCGAAGCGTTCGTTGAAGGCCTCCACCCCGGGCACCTCCGTCAAAGGCTCAGGAGCGCTCTGCGGAAGGGTCCCGCGGATTTTGTCCAACTGCGACAGTTGGCGACCAGCTTGGAGCGAGACTGGGAAGCCGAGACTGTGCCTGCGGTTGTGCAGTCTATGAGGGCCGCAGCTTCCGATTCCCCCAAGCAAGACAGCATCACAGCCCTGAGGGAAGCTGTAGAGCAGCTTACCAAGGAGGTCGCCAACCTTAAGGCCGACCAAACTCGTCCCCGACCGCCTCGCCGCAATGGTATTGAAGACGTCGAGTGCTTCAACTGCCACCAGCGCGGCCACTACCGACGAGACTGTCCCCAGCCTCGTCGCCACGACCTCTTCAACTCGAGGAGGGGTGCCCGGACCACCAGGGATAGCGACCAGGGAAACGGTCGGTCCCCGCAGTAAACGGCCGGACCGCGGGTAGTGAGATGCAGGCCGACAACGAGGATCCACCAACCCGTATGATTGGGGCATGCCCAGTAGAACGTGTAGTTTTGGGAGGGGTTCCGGTGGCGGCTTTGCTAGACACAGGCAGTGAGGTGTCGACTGTCACCGAGAGCTGGTTCCGGGAACATTTTCCAACGTCTGCTCTACAAAAGGTGAACTGCAAATACCATACTGTGGCATGGTAGATCTGGACATTGATATTCGTGCCCAGACGTTAAGGAACATGCTTTGCCTCGTTGTGAAGGATCCACCGTCTGCCGAGGTAAGAGAACGGAAGCAACAGATCCAGCGTTGATCGGGATGAACGTTCTCGGAAGGTGGGCAGCCTCTGCAAAGGGTGAGAAGGGCGGCCAGAGTGTAGCAGAGTTGGTGACGATGGTGCGGAGGCTTGAGGCTCACCAGAAGCCAGTAATTTCCGTTGCACGGGTAGCGGGACGAGAGCCGGTGTGTGTACCGGCTAGGTCCATGGTGTGCATTCGAATTACTGGTCCTCCGTCATCGTCAACGCCTTTGATGGCAGAGCCCCTACAGGAACCACTGCCAGGAGGGCTTGTCCTAGTACGTTCACTAACTAACAACAATCGTGAGCAAAGGTTTGTTAGGGTGGTGAATCTATCGGAACTGGACACTGTATTGAGACCGAGAACAAAGATGGCGCTACTCGTCGGGGTGGGGGTTGTGGAAGAGAAAGGAATAGATTTTGTACCACATGACTCTCAGACTGTTTATGTCCAGCGGGTAGATGCATCGGGTCCAGGGGAAGACAGAGCCAATCTCAGATGCCCAAACTTCGACGGCACCGCCGCGCAGAGGAAGAGAGTGATGGACCTTCTGGACAAACACGCTCATGTATTTGCGAGAGATGAGGACGAACTGGGATATACGGACATAGTAAAGCACAAAATCAACACTGTAGATAACTCCCCTGTGACCCAGCCGTACCGTTCCATACCTCCACCGCAGTACGAGGAAGTGAAGAGACACATCCGGCAACTGTTGGATAAGGGCATCATACGCGAGAGCCACAGTCCCTATGCATCGCCAGTCGTGCTGGTGCGGAAAAAAGACCATAGCCTACGGCTGTGTGTAGACTATCGGAAGCTGAATGCCAAATCAGTGCGAGACGCCTATCCGCTGCCGAGACTGCTGGAGTCCTTCGATTCATTGGCTGGCGCCCAGTATTTTTCCACCCTCGATCTCGCCAGTGGATACCACCAGATTGCTATGGACCCAGAAGACCAGCACAAAACAGCTTTCACGACACCTTTTGGCTTATATGAGTACACCAGGATGCCTTTTGGACTCGCCACCGCGCCAGCCACGTTCCAACGTCTGATGCAACATGCTATGACAGACTACCTGTTTGATTTTCTGCTTGTCTACTTGGACGACCTTCTTGTGTTCAGTCGAACCTTTGATGACCACCTTATCCATCTGGACAGTCTGCTCTCTCGGATTGGAGAGACCGGATTGAAACTGAATCTCTCCAAATGTCATCTGTTGCGGCGAGAAGTGACCTACCTGGGCCATACAGTCTCAGCGGACGGAATAGGGTGTGAGCGAGAAAAGACAGAAGCAGTGAGGAATTGGCCCACCCCATCTACCACCAACGAACTCAGATCGTTCCTTGGATTTACCAGTTACTACTGGCACTTTGTGAAAGGGTTCGCGCGCATCGCAGGACCTCTGCATGACCTCGTGAATAAGTTTGCAAGGGGGAAGAAAGGCAGAAACAAGAACGTCAAGATCGACGACCACTGGGCGGAGGAACACCAGAAAGCGTTCCAGGGATTAAAAGACGCCATGACAGGGGCAGAAGTTCTGGGAATCGCCGACTTTAGTCGCCCATTTTTGGTGGAAGTGGATGCTAGCAACGACGGGTTGGGTGCTATCTTATCACAAGAACAGTCCAGCGGCGAGACACGGGTAGTAGCTTATGCCAGCAGAAGACTGAAAGCAACAGAGAAGAATCCAGTGAATTACAGCAGCTTTAAGCTGGAGCTACTAGCGCTGAAGTGGGCTGTGACTGAAAAGTTCCATCATTATTTGATAGGTAACACCTTTACTGTGCTGACGGACAACAATCCTTTGGTGCACTTGAAGACCGCCAAACTCGGGGCCGTGGAACAACGTTGGAGCGCAGCGCTGGATCAATTCGACTTCACCATCAAATACAGGCCGGGGAAAACCAACCCAGCTGATGCACTGTCAAGAATTCCGGAGCGACTCTCCACTCCGGAGAATACAACACCAATTCCTGCACACATCGCGTGTGTCCATGAAACCTGGTGTGAGCAGACAGGAGTGGTTCGGTCTACTAGCAGTGTACAAGAAAACATCGGAGGCGAATCTGACTGTGAAGACGAGCGCGCGCCGGCGACCCTGCTCCAGTACAGCGCGGAAGACCTGCGGAGACTACAGGAAGAGGACTCCGCGGTTGGCCCCTTGCTTGAGTACTGGCCGCAGTCTCCTCCGTCTGAACGGATGACCCCGGAGGCGAAGAAGCTGATACATCAACGGGAGCGACTGACGATACGTGATGGAGTGCTCTACCGTCTCGTGAATAACCCAAGACTGGGAACACTGGAGCAACTGGTCTTACCCGCTCCCCTTCGAGCGCCTGCGATAGTGTCAGTGCATGACAACATGGGTCACCAAGGGACACAGCGCACCACTGACCTCTTGATGCAACGAGCGTACTGGCCAGGGATGCACGAGGAGGTCAAACGTCATGTGGGGATTTGCGAACGATGTCTCATGGGACGGCAACCGAGAGGTAAAGCGCCAATGCAACACCTCCTTGCTTCAAGACCTCTGGAGACGGTAGCCATAGATTTTACCGTACTGGAACCAGCTTCTGACGGCCGGGAGAATGTGCTCATCTTGACGGATATTTTTACTAAATTCTCCCAGGCAATACCTACTCGGGACCAGAAGGCTACCACAGTGGCTCGTGTCTTGCAGCGAGAGTGGTTCGTGCGTTATGGGGTGCCTGAACGCATCCACTCTGACCAAGGGAGAAATTTCGAGTCAGCGGTGATCAGCCAACTGTGTGACATCTATGGAGTGCACAAGTCTCATACCACTCCTTACCACCCACAGGGAAATGGCCAGTGCGAGAGATTTAATCGCACAATGCATCAACTCCTACGTAGTCTACCCCCCGAGAAGAAGAGACACTGGCCTGACTATCTACCGGAATTGGTGTACGTGTACAACAGCACACCACACGCAACTACCGGCATATCCCCATACTTCATGCTGTTTGGACAAGATCCGCGACTTCCAATAGATGTCATGCTGAGTACTGAAAAACCAGCGGCTGTTGGCCCAGTGGAGTGGATACGAGCCCATCGTTCCCGTCTAAGAGAAGCACATCGCCGTGCAGCCACACTGCAGCAGAAGGCAGCCGCCTCAAGGAAACAGAGACATGATGATAACATCTCGTTCCTTCCTGATCTGCACGTAGGTGATTATGTGTTCGTCAGGAAGCGTGTAACAACGGGGCGAAACAAGTTCCAAGACATCTGGGGACCTGTCCTCCATGTGGTGGTCAGGCGACCACACCCACACAACTCTGTGTATGAGGTGCAAGCACTGGCGGGGGGCGCTGTGAAGTGTTTGAACCGTAACGACATCCAACTCGCCCGACCCCCATCCGACACAGAGGAAACAACCCCGGCCCCACACGGCAATCGTGAGTTAGTGCAGGATGACGACGACAGTCCGACCGGGCTACTGGAGTGGTGTTTGCCCCAACCTGCTATGAGGCGTCGTCACCACAGAGTAGAGGAATCTGAACATTCCTCCCTAATCCCCCCACCGACTGTCGGCTACGATCGTGCAAGTGACCAGGGGGCAATCGGGACTACTCCGCCCTCTGGGGTTGATTTGGAACAGCCTGCCAGTGGTGATGTGAACTTGCTCCCAAGACGATCTGACCGCAGAAATGCTGGTCAGCCACCAGAACGGTTTGGGGACTGGTTGTATGGGTAACCACTTTCATGTGCATAAAGACTCACTTAGACAATAATTGTCATGAGAGCTAAGTGGGGCTTTTATTATTCTGTTCGAGGAAATGAACTTGCGACACGTCGGACATTCTGGGACATGGAAAGTGCTGTAGTAGACTTGCATTGTGTTGGATATTTTGAATTGTGACGGGTGACATTTATAATTTAGATGTGCATGTTAGTATAGTAGCAAGCTACTATCGTTATGATTACACTTACATTTTGCATGAGTATATAATATGCATTCTGTCCTGTAAACGAGATGAGCTGTATAACCGGGAGTGAGTAGATAGACCAGTTGAGACAAGGTATTGATTTGATGCAGTGATTGTAATAGCACGCATCACCACACTTAAATTCTGAGAGCAGGGAATCGACGAATTTCTAAATAGAGTGAGAAGGTGACGTTCTGAACACACTGAAGTTTGGCTAATGCAGACTTGAGGATTCTTAATTGGCTTAAGTCTTAGGGTGCCATACCAGTGAACTACCCAGACCCCCAGGGAACCTTTTGCGTGGCCTGCCACGAGGGCGTGGCAGATAAAAGGGCGGGGCGGGTGTGGTGGGGTACGGGCAGTAATAGCCGGTTAACCTTTCCTTCACGTCAAACTGCTTCTCCTCCCGGTTCATCTAGCACTTCATGGTTTGAGGTTGCCAATGTTGTTTCTGCATTGCGATTCTCTTAGTTTTGTGACGTTGGATAGTTTTTGTGACGTTGGATGGTGGGACGGTTGAGGGGATATGGCGTAAGAAGAGAGAGGAGGGAGATTCGTGAGAAGAAAAGGGAAAAGGGAGCGAAAACGGTTAGTGTCGTGTGCCCTTGGACGCTACGATAAACTAAGGTGAATAAACCACTTAGAAAAGTCACCGGTTCAACTTGTTATCTCGAATACCCATCCGCGCTTCAACACCGATTGCCATGCTCGACAATCACACACCCTACCACAAGTGCATAACAACCCCATAAAACCCATATTTCTTTGAAAGTACAGACAATCAGGAACACAACAAACACAATGACATGACTTTTGGAAACTTTATTTCTTAAATCAAGCTTGAATAAAACAAAATTTACCAATGCCTTTAAAAAAAGTTTGATGATTTCTTGTACATCTTCATGGTACACTCAACCAAAAAAAAAACCATTTGATTTTCAGATTGTAAAACTGTGTCTCAAATGTCTCAGAATCATTTTTCTTACAAAATATTTATGAAAATAAATACTGAAAATAATTTGAACATACTATATCAATAGTACGAAGAAAGATACAAACTGTAACACCTACAGCAATTACTGTAAATAAAGTCATGCAAAATTGCTACTATCATGCCAAAAAATTGCAAGAAGGAACTACTGTATTCACACTAGAATAAAAAGGCTTGTAGGATACTTTCTCTTCAGCCTTCAGGTAGTAACAATGCTATCTACATAGTGATGAAAATGAGGAATTCACATGTATGCACTTTTTAAAGTCATGCATTATTGCTATGATTACTATCATGCCAGGCAAATTCAAGAAGAGACTACTGTATTTAGACAAGTATAAAAAGGCTTGTGGAATATTTTCTCTTCAGCCTTCAGGTTGTAACAATTCTATCTACATAATGATGAAAATGAGGAATTCACATGTACACACTTTTCAAAGTCATGCATGATTGCTATGATCAATATCATGCCAGGCAAATTCAAAAAGAAACAACTGCAGTACTTACTATGATCTGTGAATTAAAGAATTGGAATATTTTGTCATGCATGCATCTCAATGAAAAGTCAGTTCAAGTGAGCAGTCCAGTATTTCAGCTTGAAGCATGGAGCAGGGTAGAATCCAAGCTAGTCAGGACAGTCTGGCCACAGACCCAGGAGACTCCCTTCTAGTGGCAGGCATGGCCTGGTACAATAAGGTCCTTTTGCATGCCAAGGGAATATCCACCACTAGACAGTTCATAATTTCTTTACTGTGTGGTAAATTGGGAAGCATGGAACAGCACAGAGGCAAGGCTGGTCAGGGCCGTCAGGGCACATGACCTTGGTGACACGGGCTTCTTGTGGCAGACCTGACATCGCTTGGCCTGGTGCCCTGTTAATCTGTCGTGGTTTTCTCATTTTTCCAGGAGAAGCCTGGAATGCCTTCGAAACCCGCGCCTGCTCTGCTGCGGCTAAGGTTTGGTCTCCATACCGATTGTTTTCAGAAACGAGATGGTGAATGAGACTGTCCGTGAAGAACAGCTGATAGTAGTCAACAGGCTGAAAGTTTGCGGTGCTGACTTCGATCCCGACATGTCCTGAAAACTGAGGAATTTGAGGTGATTCACGATTTGGGGGAAGGAAATCTTCCTTAAAGCGGGATTGTCTAGGCTGAGGACTGCAGATCACTACCCTCCCACGACGCTGTCCTCTGCGAGTGCGAGTCTCTCGACCACAGCACGTGGGTGAAGAGTTTGACCACGCCTCCGTGGTGCTAGACGAGTAGATGCAGAGGTCGATACCCGACGAGAGGAGGGATAAGGCGATCCTCGATCACGGGGAGATGATGGTTCATCGTCCAAACTCATTTCAGTCAGAAGCAGCAGCACTAAGGCCAGACGCTGCCACTGCAGGTTCAACAATCTCGGATTCATCACTCGAGCCTCCAACCTCCACGAACACACGTCAAGTGCAAAGTTCGAGATCTTCATCGTCACTGACCTGATCAAAGGAAACTGTTGACTCTAAATCGCTTTCTAAGTCTTCTTCCTCTGCTTCACCAGCTAACCAAGCAGGCGATACTTCTTAATAATGATAATAATAATAATTAATAGTATTTATATTGCGCCTTATCCAGTGGTTCTAAGCACATGTGACAACAGAAAATAATTATTAAAAAATTTAAAAGACGGTACCATACACATTTGCATACACATGCTCTGTACATACATATAGTCAACCATACTTAGAAGGAAAAAAACCAACATACGACCCAACGTTACTCAAACAAATCACAAATAAGCAGTCAAGCAAAATATACAACCACGCTTCACGCCTTTGCTTGTGGATGGTGTGGGCGCTGCCATTGTTTACAACTTGCTTGAAGTGGGGTGACCTCAGTTTGATGCTCCCCTCAGCCGAAATACACTCTGCTGCTATAATCAGACTGTAGCATAACCTAGCATTTGCCTAGGGTAAGCGTTCCTGTTCGTTTCGTCATCAAAAGCTGAACACAGGGCTATCTACAAATTTCGGATTCTTGGTGACCGAATAATCAGTCATAAGGGCACTATGGATGGATGGATGGATGGAGTTTAAGGGCCTATCAGCCTTGTATGCTATATAAGGCCACAACGTTAAGAAACACTTCCATCATGGTAATATAACTCTCCGCAACAGCGGAGTATAGTATAATTCACAAAACTAGTGATATAAAATCAATAAAATCTAGTCCCACAGCCCAACAGCCAGCAAAGGCAGTGCATAGCCTTCAAACACGAAAAAGCATAATTACGAAAGGGCAAAATGTCACATCTCGATGTCCTTGACACCGACAATGCATTGAGGGATAGGTGGATGGAGCACGAGGGCTCATCAGTTTTTAAGGTCATTCAAGGCCACAACATACTTTCATTGAATAAAAATGTGCAATTAAAAAATTACCACAGAAGAGGTAAGTAGAGAAATATAAAAAACAATTAAGATATAGTACAACTTATATACGAGAATAATACTCAGAATCTATCAAAAAATTTATCACAGCAAGAGGATTTTTAAAGATGCCAGACAGACTGCTCGACCCACTCCGTAGATGAGCAAGTCGAGGGCACTCCACCAGAATGTGCCGCATGGTAAGCCTGCACTGGCAGGTGCGGCACTCCGGTGGAGGCTCTGGCCGCAACAAATAGGAGTGGGTCAGAACAGAATGGCCGATCCGGGAACGGCAGAGCACAACTTCCTCTCTTCTCGTGAGCCATGTGGGGGAGAGTCGCTCACCCCACACGGAAGATACTTCATGAAGTTTGTTACGTGCCCTGCCGTCCCAGTCGGCCTGACACAGGTTAAAAATATATTTATTAATACGGGGTACCAGGTCGCCCGCTGGGACCCTGCCCGGGGACACAGGAAGGGAGAGAGCAGACTTGGCAGCCTGATCTGCTCTCTCGTTCCCCGGGATGCCCATATGGCTAGGGACCCAGCAGAAGACGACCTCAGTACCCCACACTGTAGTCGACACAGATGAACAAATATACCAAACAGATAAGGATGGGAAATCTCCCTACCCCGCAGAGCCTGTAAGGCCGATAGCGAGTCAGAGACCACAAGGGCTCGTGGCAGTCTCTTGCTCTGGACTACGCCAAGAGCGGCCTCAAGTGCACTAAGCTCCGCGGAGTAGATCGAAGTCCCATCAGGAAGGCGAAAGCGCAAGACGGATTCGCGGGCGACAACAGCTGCCGCCACACGATTTCCGTCTTTAGAACCATCTGTATATAATGGGTAAAAATCTGCATAATTCGATAAAATTTCCCGGAATTCACTCTTGTAAGTGTGAAAGAGGGCAGTACTCTTGAAAATTTTTGCTAAATTGAGTAAAACAACAGGCTCAGGCATGAGCCACGGCGGTGACAGATACAAAGGGTATGTAAAAATGTTGTCCAACCGAACGTTTGCCGCCGCGATATCCTCCTCAACTCGTATCCCCAACGGGGGGATACAGCTGGGCTTGGCCGCGTAAAGATGCGGAAACTTCGGCCGGACAACACAGTGATAAGAAGGATTGGTCGGGTCAGAACCGACACGAAGGATGTATTGCAAGGCAAGCTTGCGCCTACGTAAATAAAGTGGAGGCTCGCGCGCCTCCGCATATAAACTCTCCACAGGAGAGGTGCGGAAGGCACCGAGGACCGATCGTAAACCCTGATGGTGTATTGGGTCGAGCATCGACAAGTACGACTTGCGAGCTGACCCATACACAAAACAACCGTAATCTAGTTTGGAGCGCACCAAGGCACGATAGAGTAGGATTAAAACACTGCTACCTCCTCCCCAGTGGGAGTGAGCAACAACTCGAAGTAGGTTGAGTGCCTTGGTACATTTGATACGTAAATATTTAAGATGCGGTACAAAAGTCAAACTCCTGTCAAAGAGGATTCCAAGAAACTTGGTTTCCTCCACGACAGGCAAAGGAAATGCATCTAGAGACAAAACGGGATCAGGGTGTAATCTGCGACATGCACAAAAGTGCATGCACACAGTTTTCGATGAAGAAAATTAAAAACCGTTCGAACCCGACCAATCCACAAGACGATTGAGAGACAGTTGCAGCTGCCTCTCAATAAGATCCATGCTCTTGGCATGGCAAACGATTAGAAAGTCATCTACATATAAAAAAGGGTTAATTCCGGGAGGAAGGCACTTCACAATACTGTTAATCTTTACACTGAACAGCGTCACGCTCAGAATGCTGCCCTGAGGGACACCCATATCCTGGGGATAGGACTGTGACAAAACCGGTCCAACGCGGACTCGAAACGAGCGATCACGCAGGAAATTACGTATAAAATGTGGGAGTCGACCTCGAAGACCCATGGCGTGGAGATCGGACAAGATGCCATATCTCCACGTAGTGTCGTAGGCCTTCTCGAGGTCAAAAAACACTCCCACACAATGTTCCTGACGCAAAAAAGCGTCCCGCACAAGGCTCTCAAGACGGACGAGATGATCAGCCGTACTGCGCCGCTTCCTGAAGCCGCACTGGACGTCACTGAGGACCCCATGCTTCTCCAGGAACCAGACGAGCCGGGCGTTAATCATTCGCTCTAAGGTCTTGCAGACGCAACTTGTGAGGGATATTGGACGGTAATTTACAGAGTTTTGGGGATCTTTACCCGGTTTGAGAAACGGAACAACAATAGACTCCCGCCACGAAGGAGGGAAAGAACCCAAAGACCAAACAGTATTAAAATCTCAAGTAATAACTGGAGTGATGGCTTAGGCAGATGCTTGAGCATCTGATAAGGAATGCCATCAGGACCAGGAGACGTATCATGGGCGTTTCTCAAAGAGTCGAGAAGCTCCCGCCTAGAAAAAGGCAGATTGTAAACTTCAGAGTCGTCTGACTCGAACCTGAGGGTAACCTTTTCCCGCTCCTCCTTGTTCCGTTGGAAAGACGGATTACAGAAAGAAATGGACGAGTTATGGGAAAAGGTGGCAGCTAGGGCATCAGCAATCACAGGTGTGGAGTCGACAATCTTCCCATCAACAGACAGATGAGAGACGGGAGAAGAAACAAACTTCCCCGAGATCTTCCGCACCATCTCCCACGTCTTGCGAGTGGGAGTCCTGGAGGAGAGCCTACCAACGTACTCTCTCCAGGACCGCCTTCTGGCAGCGCGGATGGTGCGCCGAGCCAGGGCTCGAAGTTCCCTGACACGGCGAAGATTCTCGGGGCATGGGTTTCTTTGAAAGAGTCGAAGGGCCTTTTTTCTCTGACGGAGAGCATCTCGACACTCCTGGTTAAACCAGGGACGATGCACCCGCCGTGGTGCTGTCGAGGTCTGAGGGATGGACAAGTGGGCAATTTCGTTTAATACTCTAGTAAAAGATCATACATGGTCATCACCGCCATCGAAGACTTCAACACGAAGCTGAGTCTCACAGAGGGATCGAAAGAGATTCCAGTCGGCTGCCTGGAGTTTCCACCGAGACGGCCTCTGAGCAGCAGAGGGTCCGGCAGTTGTCAGCATGACTGGAAAGTGATCACTCCCATGAGAGTCTTCCCGCACCTGCCAGGAAAAGTCCAAGGCCAGAGAGGGGGAACAGAGACTTAAGTGGATGGCGGTAAATGACCCAGAAGCTGGATGAAGATAAGTAGGCTGCTTAGTGTTAAAAAGATATGTCATTATCACAGATAAACTTTTCTAACAGTTTGCCACGAGCATTAGTAATATGACTGCCCCACAAGGGGTTATGGCCATTAAAATCCCCAAGTAATAGAAAAGGTGGTGGTAACTGAAAAATCAAGTCTTCTAAATCGGCACGATTTAAAGAGGAGCTGGGGGGACATAAATGGAACATATGGTGATAGGTCTGTGGAGAGTCACCCGCACAGCCACTGCCTGCAGTGGAGTGGACAGGGAGACAAGACCGTGAGGAACACTTCCCACCAGAACACACACCCCACCCACAGCTCTTTCCGAAGAAGAAGACAAAAACGCAGCAAATCCACGAAAAGAGACCTTATCACAAGATCGTATAAGAGTCTCTTGTAAACAGACAACAAGTGGATTAAGTAAAGAAATGAGGAGTGAAATCTCATCAAAATTTGCGTAGATCATCTTGAATGTCAAGAGCACAGACAAGATTTTCGAATTTCGTTACCCATTTCTTCCAACGGCTTCCGACGTTGGGAATGTCACTGTGTACTGAAAACTTCTCGAAGTGTGGGGGCGCCATGGCTTGCACTTGGTTCTGCTCTAATCGGCCCGGTCTCAATCTGTTTAGTGCTCGTCGCCAGTCTTGTGTCTTTGTGTTTCATAACAAATGACAATCAACAGCTCGTGTTGATCTTGTTTTCTTCTTTACTGTTATTCTCGACCATCGCCCGAAGTACAAGTGACGTCAAATATGACCTATCAGTATGGCTGAAAGAGTCGTTGTCACCAACATTCGGCGACACTGTACCCGAGTTTTGAAATCTCTGCCTTACAGTCACGTGACTCGCAAGCCCGGGGAGTTATGTAAAGATCCGGCCGCGTTAATGTATCTGCATTTTGTGACAACCGTCTTGCTCGGCGATACTGTACTTCATGCACCTTAACGGTCCGCGTGATTCGGGTGTAATCTTAAGCTAAACGAGGTTTATAAATGTCCATTCTCGCGAGAAATGCCGAAATTTGAAACTCTGGTACAGTATGGAACCAGGGGTACAGTGTCGCCGAATGTTGGTGACAACGACCATTTCAGCATCAGTATGACGTACAAACTCAGTTCTTCTCTTTTGCTTTGGACATTACAGAGAAGATTCCAAATCTATAGGTAGGTCTGTGAGTCCTCTTACTGCTGTGCCTGATCTGGTTATAGAGATGGTCAGGGTTGTATGGTCTTGCTGCTTGGGATCTAAATGTAGCAGGGGCTGGACAGGTTCCCACTCTTCAGCCAGGTGGCGCTGGGTCTTGTTCCACTGCTTGGTACTGATGGAGTGGTGAGGAGTCTGCACTCATTTATATTCATAGAAATATTAACATTGTTGGTATTGTTGCACAGTATAAAACAGAAAAGATGGACAGGCCAGGATAGGAAGAAAGGGGTGAAAGACAAGGGTTGCTGTGTTGCAGGCATTGGAGAGGGCACTGGAGGAGCTGAGACTGCTGGGAGCCACGGATCGCCAACACCAGGCAAGTGTCTGCCTTCCTGCCTTCTCTCTCCCTCCCTGGCAACTTTGTTTCTTCCTGTCTGCTTTCACCCCTTCCTTCTTTGTTGAGTCTGCTTTCTTGCCTTCCTGTCTGCCTTGTTTTCTTTGTATATTTTTCCCTTTCTGCTACCCTAAAAGTTCAATCTTCCATCTCATTGTCTTCCTGTCTGCTTGACTGCCAGCCTTACTGACTTCGTGCCTGCCAGCATGAGTGTATGCTTTCCTGTCTTCATTTCTTTTCCTTTGTTTGCCTTTTGAGCTGCTGTTTTTGCCTCTTATTTGTCTGTCCATCTTTTTTTCTTCTGCCTGTATGCCTTCCTCTTCTGTGCTATCTAAACTGCTGCTTGTGTGTTTATGTCTTCATTCAGGTTGCTTCCCTGACTGCCTTCTTCGCTCTCTCGACCTCAAAGTCTGTCCTTTCTTCAGGGTCTTGAATTCACTCTTGGGGTTATCCCTGAATGAGATGCATCACTACCACTATGCACATCCTGAGTCATTAAGTGTGTGTATTTGTTTGGTTGTGATCAAACACAGTTCTGCATCAACTGTCTTGACTCACAGAAAATCATGGAAATGCCACACAAAGGAGAACAATCACTTGGTAGATAAGTTTGCTCATTGGAGCAAATTTATTGCTGATATATTATAATAGCCTTTTTTGATGGTCCATTCAGACATTCTTAGCAAAATACTGGTTTGAAAACTTTCTGTTACACCTTCAAATCGTACAGATTTCTACCACAGTCCTTGGATGTTTTTACATGTATTTATTTATTCAAGAATAATTTTTCCTCCTTAAGAATGTAGCTTTTTCAGCAGAGAATACCTTTCCTATCTCATTATTGTAATGCACACAGTACATCAAATAGCAGATCTTAAAAGACATGCAGGCATACACACACTTGCATGTGCTCACACACATACATGCACATGCGCGAGCACACACACACACACAGTTGTGCCTTTTCCCCCAATGTTGGGAGTGTGGGGGCTGACCAGGCCTTAAATAAGGTTTGGTTGTTGAGGGACCAGCCACGCCTTTGGAGTAGATTGTTGTGGTGAGACTGACAGCGCTAAATGAGAATGATTTGACTTTGACAAAACTTTGACATTGATTATGTCATACAGTGCTTGACTTCGTCATACAGTTCTGGACTGGGTCTTTTTAGAGAGAGGGGGTAAGAAGTTCCCCGGGAGAGGATGGGCGTTGAAAGTGGGGGAAAGACTGATTGAATTGAAATGATCCCCAATCTCAGAATGAGGTGTTTTGCTTCAAGGACTGTTTTAACATCCTGGCCGAGTTTGATGATGACCAGGACGGAGGAAGCTAATTCATGGAGTGATGGGCAGAACGCCCGTGTGAACATTGCTGTCAACGACGTAACGGTTCTTCACATGACAGCTACAAATACTTGAAGTAGCAAGAAACTCTCCCTCTTCCGCCTTGAATGGACCTGTCTCCCTCACCACCTGCCACCAGTTTTTGTTCAAATCTCTATTTCACTCTGGTAGTAATTAAATGTAATTCATGATTAATTCCCTGATACTCTGTCATAATTTGGGTGCTTGCTTGTTGCAGTGGTTTGACCCCCTATACAAAAATGGGTGAGCGGTGGTCCCGTCACACACACACACACACACACACACACACACACACACACAGAATGAATTGTGCTTGTTACCAAGTGGAAAGTACCAGAGAGCCTAATTTTTCTGGAATGGTGACAACTTGAGAATGAAGATGCTCTTAGCTGAGTTTGCCTGTGAAGCAGTCTTGGTGTAGATTGGCTTAAGATGTGTACTGCTCTGATTCCCGTCACTGTTTGATGCAGCTGACAGAGCTTGGGAGGAAAATGGCGCTCTTCCCTTTGGATCCACGACTGTCCAAGATCATTGTTGCAGCAGACAAGTATGGTTGCAGGTATGCATGCTCTCGTTCTCTGGCTGGCTGGCTATCTTTCTGCGTGTGTGTGTGTGTGTGTCTGTGTGTCTGTTAATCTGTCAGTCCATCCACGAACCGTCCATCTGTCCATTTGTCTGTCTCTGTGTGACTGTCTGTCTGTCTGTGGCTCTCTGTGTGTCTGTATGTGTGGCCGTCTGTCTCTGTTTTTCTCTCTCTGTGGCTGTGTGTGTGTGGCCGTCCGTCAATGGCTGGCTTTGTGGCTGTCTGTCTGAGGCTGTCTTTCTGGCTGGCTGTGGCCATCTGTCTGGCTGTCTGTCTGTGGCTGTCTGCGTTGTCTGTGTGTGTAGCTGGCTGGCTGGCTGGCTGTCTTTGGCTGTTTGTTTGTGTGGGTGGGTGGGTGGCTGGCTGGCTGTGGCTATCCATCTTTGGCTGTCTGCACTGTCTGTGTGGCTGTCTGTCTCTGATTGGCTGTCTTTGGCTGGCTGGCTGTGGCTGTTTGCTGTGGCTGTCTGTGTGTGTGGCTGGCTGGCTGTCTTTGGCTGGCTGTCTGGCTGTGTGTGTGGCTGGCTGTCTGTGGCTGTCTTTCTGGCTGTCTGTGGCCATCTGTCTGGCTGTCTGCCTGGCGGTCTGTGGCTGTCTGCACTGTCTGCGTGTGTGGCTGGCTGGATGTGGTTGGCTGGCTTTGGATGGCTGCTGGCACTCTGTGGCTGTCTGCACTGTCTGTGTGTGTTGCTGGCTGGATGTGGTTGGCTGGCTGTCTGGCTCTCTGTGGCTGTCTGCGCTGTCTGTGTGTGTGGCTGGCTGGCTGAGAAAGTGCTCACTGGCAGATAAGAATGAGTTTTGAAGTTATCACAAGGATGCTGTGGACTAAAGTATTTATAGTGCAACTTAAACCCAACAGATGGATGGAAAAGGCTGCTGTGTTCAAGGGAATATTCATGTGTGTTAGATTAGATTATTATTATTAGCAAAAAAAGACTTATGATTTCTGACTTTGAAATTTGCCAGGCACTGATGTGCTTTGGAGCTTGCTTTTGCGTATGCTGGATAGAAAGGGATGCAATGGACTGGTGGCAAGGATGGAGTGTGTAGTTGAGGGGCAGTGTACAGCAAGGTAAATCTTCAGATTAATACTGTCTATTGGAGATAAGCATGTCATACTCACCCTTTTCTTGAGAGGCAATCTCATAGGACAGGCTATGAAACAGGACAGTCTTATAACAACATGTTATTGTTTTGTTTTGAGAGTTTTTGTGTGGTAAGAATATGCTGTGTAGAAAACTTCTTGTGATGTGATCATGGACAGTTGTAGACTGCAGAAAACATAAAAGTTGCTTCTACTCATGCAGGGATGTAATACAGCAGTGATAAATGTTGCTCCTTCTACAGCATTGATAAATGTTGCTCCTTCTCATGCAGTGATAAATGTTGCTCCTTTTCATGCAGTGATGTAATACTACAGCACTGATAAATGTTGCTCCTTCTACAGCAGTGATAAATCTTGCTTCTTCTCATGCAGGGATGTAATACTACAGCAGTGATAATAGTTGCTCCTTCTCATGCAGGGATGTAATACTACAGCACTGATAAATGTTGCTCCTTCTACAGCAGTGATAAATGTTGCTTCTTCTCATGCAGTGATGTAATACTACAGCAGTGATAATAGTTGCTCCTTCTACAGCATTGATAAATGTTGCTCCTTCTACAGCAGTGATAATAGTTGCTCCTTCTACAGCAGTGATAAATGTTGCTTCTTCTCATGCAGTGATGTAATACTACAGCACTGATAAATGTTGCTCCTTCTACAGCAGTGATAATAGTTGCTCCTTCTCATGCAGTGATGTAATACTACAGCACTGATAAATGTTGCTCCTTCTACAGCAGTGATAAAAGTTGCTTCTTCTCATGCAGTGATGTAATACTACAGCACTGATAAATGTTGCTCCTTCTACAGCAGTGATAAATGTTGCTCCTTCTCATGCAGTGATGTAATACTACAGCAGTGATAATAGTTGCTCATTCTACAGCAGTGATAAATGTTGCTTCTTCTCATGCAGTGATGTAATACTACAGCAGTGATAAATGTTGCTCCTTCTACAGCAGTGATAAATGTTGCTCCTTCTCATGCAGTGATGTAATACTACAGCAGTGATAATAGTTGCTCCTTCTACAGCAGTGATAAATGTTGCTTCTTCTCATGCAGTGATGTAATACTACAGCAGTGATAATAGTTGCTCCTTCTACAGCAGTGATAAATGTTGCTCCTTCTACAGCAGTGATAAATGTTGCTCCTTCTCATGCAGTGATGTAATACTACAGCACTGATAAATGTTGCTCCTTCTACAGCAGTGATAAATGTTGCTTCTTCTCATGCAGTGATGTAATACTACAGCACTGATAAATGTTGCTCCTTCTACAGCAGTGATAAATCTTGCTTCTTCTCATGCAGGGATGTAATACTACAGCAGTGATAATAGTTGCTCCTTCTCATGCAGGGATGTAATACTACAGCACTGATAAATGTTGCTCCTTCTACAGCAGTGATAAAAGTTGCTCCTTCTCATGCAGTGATGTAATACTACAGCACTGATAAATGTTGCTCCTTCTACAGCAGTGATAAAAGTTGCTCCTTCTCATGCAGGGATGTAATACTACAGCACTGATAAATGTTGCTCCTTCTACAGCAGTGATAAATGTTGCTCCTTCTCATACAGTGATAAATGTTGCTCCTTCTCATGCAGTGATAAATGTTGCTCCTTCTACAGCACTGATACATGTTGCTCCTTCTCATGCAGTGATAAATGTTGCTCCTTCTGATGGAGGGATGTAATACTACAGCAGTGATAAAAGTTGCTCCTTCTACAGCAGTGATAAATGTTGCTCCTTCTCATGCAGTGATAAAATTTTCTCCGACAGCAGTGATAAATGTTGCTCCTTCTACAGCAGTGATAAAAGTTGCTCCTTCTCATGCAGTGATAAATGTTTCTCCTTCTACAGCAGTGATAAAAGTTGCTCCTCATGCAGGGATATAATACTAAAGCAGTGATAAATGTTGCTGCTTCTCATGCAGGGATGTAATACTACAGCAGTGATAAATGTTGCTCCTCATGCAGGGATGTAATGCTATCACTTTCACTTTACTTCACTTGTAATGCTATAGCAGTGATAAATGTTGCTCCTTCTTATGCTGGGATGGGATACTGCAGCAGTGATAAAAGTTGCTGCTTCTCATGCAGGGATGTAATTCTACAGCTGTGATAAAAGTTGCTCCTTCTACAGCACTGATAAATGTTGCTCCTTCTACAGCAGTGATAAAAGTTGCCCCTTCTATAGCAGTGATAAATGTTACTCCTTCTACAGCTGTGATAAAAGTTGCTCCTTCTACAGCACTGATAAATGTTGCTCCTTCTACAGCAGTGATAAATGTTGCTCCTCCTTATGCTGGGATGTGATACTACAGCAGCCATAGATGTTGCTCCTTGTTCGGGGATGTGATACTACAGCAGTGATAACAGTTGCTCCTTCTCATGCAGGGATGTAATACTACAGCAGTGATAAAAGTTGCTCCTTCTAAAGCACTGATATATGTTGCTCCTTCTACAGCAGTGATAAATGTTGCTCCTTCTCATACAGTGATAAATGTTGCTCCTTCTACAGCACTGATAAATGTTGCTCCTTCTCATACAGTGATAAATGTTGCTCCTTCTACAGCACTGATAAATGTTGCTCCTTCTCATGCAGTGATAAATGTTGCTCCTTCTACAGCACTGATAAATGTTGCTCCTTCTCATGCAGTGATAAATGTTGCTCCTTCTACAGCACTGATAAATGTTGCTCCTTCTCATACAGTGATAAATGTTGCTCCTTCTCATGCAGGGATGTAATACTACAGCAGTGATAAAAGTTGCTCTCATGCAGGGATATAATACTAAAGCAGTTATAAATGTTGCTCCTTCTACAGCAGTGATAAAAGTTGCTCCTCATGCAGGGATGTAATACTAAAGCAGTGATAAATGTTGCTCCTTCTCATAAATGTTGCTCCTTCTCATGCAGTGATGTAATACTACAGCAGTGATAGATGTTGTTTCTTCTTGTGGAGGGATGTAATACTACAGCAGTGATAAATGTTGCTTCTTCTTGTGGAGGGATGTAATACTACAGCAGTGATAAATGTTGTTTCTTCTTGTGGAGGGATGTAATACTACAGCAGTGATAAATGTTGTTTCTTCTTGTGGAGGGATGTAATACTACAGCAGTGATAAATGTTGTTTCTTCTACAGCAGTGATAAATGTTGCTTCTTCTCATGCAGTGATGTAATACTACAGCAGTGATAAATGTTGTTTCTTCTTGTGGAGGGACGTAATACTACAGCAGTGATAAATGTTGTTTCTTCTTGTGGAGGGATGTAATACTACAGCAGTGATAAATGTTGTTTCTTCTTGTGGAGGGATGTAATACTACAGCAGTGATAAATGTTGTTTCTTCTTGTGGAGGGATGTAATACTACATCAGTGATAAATATTGCTCCTTCTCATACAGGGATGCAATACTACAGCAGTGATAAAAGTTGC
Source organism: Theodoxus fluviatilis (assembly GCA_034096865.1). Classification (NCBI taxonomy): domain Eukaryota; kingdom Metazoa; phylum Mollusca; class Gastropoda; order Cycloneritida; family Neritidae; genus Theodoxus; species Theodoxus fluviatilis. The sequence continues at coordinate 17,287 of JAWQFJ010024017.1, read as the reverse complement.
TGCTTCTCATGCAGGGATGTGATACTGACTGCTGCTGCCCTGCTGTCTGTGGAGTATGTCTTTGTCTTCCCAGAGGGCCAGGTATGCTGCAGATGGAAGCATGTGATGCATTCAGAGATATAAATATGCACACCTGTGTATGCATTCCCAAACATGCACATATATGCACACACAAATGCCCACAGGTATGCCCACACACACATACTCAAACACACACATGCTCACACACACACACACATGCACACAGACTCTTTTTAATGTGTTCCCATACATTCACGAACACACACAAACACACATTCACACACACAAGAATAGTCACACATAAGTTTGCATTCACTTCAAAAGTGCACAATAAAGGCACAAATGCACACCATCCATCAGCATTCCTTCATCTGTGGCCTTTTTTTCTTATCATTGCTTCACACTCTATAGTACTGTAGTCCATTTGTTGAGCTGAGAAGTGTAATAGAGGCGGTTAACTTTCTACTTTTTGTCATGCACATATGTTTTTTCTTGCCAAAGAACACTGTAACAAGCAATAGTTGATGTCAGGTGCTATGTGCACACATCTGTAATGCCCAAGTTAATTGATGTTTGAAATCCTTAACTTCTGATAGGTTTTAAAGAACCAAAATCAATACAGTCTTATTGATTTTATTTTTAAAATTGCTGTCTACATTCTTAAGAGCTCAGTGTTGCAAAATCAAAGCTGTGATGTTATTGATGACCTATTGGTTTCTGATGTCCTTCCAGAGGAGTGACTACCATGCTGCTCATATCCGGTACAAAGACCATGATAGTGATGTCATCTCCATGATCAACGCATACCATGCTTTCAACAAGAGTTCTGATAGGGTTTGTTGTCTGATGACCTATAGGGAGGTTTTCTAGTTGAGAAAAGATTTTGGTGGGGAAATGATGTGGGTCAATTAAAATAAGTATTGAAAGGCTGATTGCTTTGTCTTGGAGCATTCATGCTTAATGTCCCATACCGTTGATCTTCCCCCGTGCTGCCCTTCCCCCAATGGTAGCAAAGGCAGAATCTTAGTGATATGGGGCAGGATATGTTTAAATGTAAACCTTCCAGATAGGCTTAGGACATGGATGTAAGGTAACACAATTCTGAGCTCTTCATGTGCCACTTGAAAGCTTGAGAGAACCCCCTAATGCCGTGAGAAATGGTTCAGATATGACCATGAAAAGCAGCTTTTTTGTTGTGGTCAGTTGTATAAAGAAATTTCAACTTTGCATCTGAAAAAAAAACATTTTTAAAGTTGTTTCTTGTTTTCTTGCCTGCCAATTTCAGGTGTTTTTGTTGTGCAGTGTTTGTAAGGTTTGTCTTTTTAAAATTTCATTGTTATGTTGAATTTTTTTTCTTTTGTACACCAGCCTTCCATACAGCTAGCAAATAAAACACCTTCAGTTTCTAATGGTGTCTTATCTTTGAAAGAGCAGACCTGCCTTACCCACTGCTGCCAGCACTCATGCAACTTGTCTTCTCTGTTGTGAGGCTGACACCTGGTGGGCTGTGGACTGGGCACTACCAACTACCCTGCCATCTTCATTACTTGGCTGCTTAGACAAATCTAAATACCTGTGTGAATGTTGTTTTGGAGCTCTGCTGTGTGTAGTGCCTTTTGCTACTATATACTTACTTGGGTATGCCATGACTGACTTCAGCAAACATTCTGCAAGAAGAATTTCATGGACTACAGAAATTTAAAGAATGCCAGAACTATTCGGAAACAGCTTCAGGCCATATGTGATCAGCTTGGAATGGACACTCGATCACAACGCATGGATTCAGTTATGATCAGGTATGAACATTCTCTTTCTATATTTATCTCCTTAGCACATACAGTATGAAGCCTGAGTGCTGTGCATTCTCCAGTAGACATGCAGATCTCTCCAGTTACCTCTCCTGTAAGGTACACAGTCCAACATGGCCAAACTGCAGCTCTTTCCACCATTTTTGTACTGCCCGTAGCTGTCAGCAAAGACATATGCTTGCTTGTAGTTTTCATACTTTAACTCGTAAATTTGGCTATCATGTGATGAACTTATGGCAGAGATGCCATGCATAGCAATGCTGACACATGAGAGCAAGCCCACCCTGTTGCTGGCAGCTAGGCTGGTGTGGGAATGGCAGCAAGGGGTGGAATGAGGTGGTACTCAGTTGAATGGAAATGTGAGTCCACATACTTTTCTCGACATGGAAATTATAGCTGCCCGTGAAGAAGGGTCTGCAATGGAGCATGAAGTTGGACCCATGTTAATGCTACTGCCATGCACACATAACTGAGTCACAATTAGAGAACCAGCATACAAGTGTAACCGAGTGGACTGGGGGGGGGGGGAAATATGGAAATAGGGAGAGGTTGAAAAGGGAAATAGGTTTGATATGTTTGAAAAGAAACAATTAGAAATAGGCTTTCTCAGTATATAATATTTAATCTGATACTAACACAGTTAAACAAAAGCAGGATGGCAAACCCATCCCCACGGTCAGTTTAATGATGTCATGAATGACGTCAAAAGAAAAAGCATTGATTGCAAAGAACACAAAAAGAAGAAAAGAGATCCTCGTCCAAAAATAGTCCTCGGAGCAAAGCAGGCTTCTTCACCAGTGCAGAGAAAGTCTACACGCAACCATGCCTTGAATAAGCCCTGGGATCAAAGTTCACACCACTCCAGTGCCATGGGGCACAGGAGGCGAAAACAGCGGAGGGCGAGAACATCGCAACGGGAAAGGGGTGGGGCGAAAAAATAGAAGCCAGCACGAGGGCGGGAAATCGGAGAGCCGAAGCTCGTCATCCGAGGTCAAAAACTAACATTAAAAGAACAAAACTAGTGATGGGTCATGGTGGCACAAAAGTGCACCTTGTCATACAAGAATACTGAAAAAATTCCTGCCCATTTTATGGAGGTAGGAAAGTTTCCCTCTGCCCTATCCATGCATTCAGCAGTCCACACATTTGGAAGCAGTAGGAATTCCATGCATTCAGGCAGCAATGATTTGTTACAGCTGTGCATTGAAAAAGAAAAAATTACCTGCACATCACAGCTCACCTAAACTTCCACTCCACACCCACCCTATTTGTTGTTCCCACTCCTTGCCCCATAGCTGCTCAGTGGTAAACCTTGTCATGACTAGTAAAGAGAAATTATGAACCAGCACTCAGGACTCACCTAGTTTGCCATTATTGTCATGTAGATTCAGCTCTTTGAAGCGCTTTGATACAACTTTTTCTTACAAGTGTATCCCCCTTTGTATGAATTTTAAAATCATGCATCTCTTCCCTCTTTCATGTACTGTCAGTATTTACACGTCAATATGATGGGGGGGGGGGGGGGGGGACCCACTCAATTCATAGAAATTAATGAGAACATCTCAGCTGGCCTGTATCCTCAGTGTAAAACTACTCTGAGTGTACTTTTTTTACATTGGGGTTCGGGGTAAGAATTGACCCAAAGCGATTTGTAAGAGGTGTATAACTAGGGACACTGTGACTTGATTTGCGTTTGCTTTAAACTGTTCTAGTGATTTTTGTGCTTAATGGCCTTATATAGCCTTCAAAGGCTGATAGGCCGTAAAACACCATCAACAGACCTGCCAAGTGCTACGATTTAGGCGTAGCATGCTACGATTTCGACATGCTTGCTACGCTGCTACGCTCGTCCGTAAAAACTACGCTTTTTCAAAAAAGACGTGAAATTTTTTTTTTTACCTTAAAAAAAAATCCATTCATGAAAAAGCGAGCGACCCGCGTGCCAGCCTCGAACTTAACTTTTGACCTTCACGTAGAATTGTGTTCTGTAACCGACCAATCGCGTTGCGTTTTAACCCCCCGTGCGGAAATGCTGGAAACACCCGAAGCGCAGTTGTTTGACCGCAAAAATGGCATTGAAGCGAAAGACGCGAGCTGTCGATCTCGCTGCTACTCCCCCAAAGAAGGCACGAAAGTCTCGACCCAGTTGTCAGCACTTTAAAGCAGACTACACCAAGGAGTATCCATGTATGGTCAGATCTGCAAATAGCTCCTCAGCCGCAAGATGCACGTACTGTCAGACCAATTTTTCGATTGCTCACGGGGGGCGGTTTGACATCGAGAAACATGTGCGTACTGCGACACACAAGAAGAAAGCCGCGGAAAAGCCGAGCAAACCGCTCACTGCGTATTTCAAGCCAGCGACTGCAGCAGCGGTCGATCAATCAGTCATTTTAGCAGAATGTTTGTTCACATCGTTCCTTGTGGAACACAATGTACCCATCAGTGCAGTGGATCACGCGGGGCCACTGAACTTTTGACCGTCACATAGAACACACACACACACACACACACACACCCCGCTTCACGTCGGCGGTTCAGCACTCAGCGTCTTGACAGCCCCCCACCCCCGCTTCACGCCGGCGGTTCAGCGCTTCGCGCCTGCGCAATCATCGCCATTTTCCTTCTTGTGCGTGTGTGCTACGCCTATTTCTTAAATGCTACTCCAAAAAGCTCTGGATGCTACTCTTTGGCAGGATGGTGGGTTGGCAGGTCTGCATCAATCCAATCCAATCACATTTGGCCCCACAGACTTCCTCGACAAATTTACAATTATTTTCAGTAAATGTTTAGTAGGTAGCAATTGCTATTTCCCAATTAATAAGCCACTGAATTTTATTTGTGTGGAATATGTCCTTCCCTTCCCAATATGAGCAAGAGGTGCACATCTTGTTGACAGTGCGTTGTAATAGTTGTGGGCCCCCATAGCCTCCTTTCTCTGCACGAGACTGGTCCTCCCAAAATAAGTTGCCTAGATACTTTGTTCAAATTGAGATACGGCCAAAAATTCCAGTGATTTTGAGATTTAACTCAATTCAGAAAGCTGAACTAGTCTTGCGTATACTCCAAGAGTTTCCGATACCAAATCTACCACAAATGATCATTATTTTATGTCTTTAGATAGACACTGCAATTTCAGTTTGGAAAACACTGTGTGTGATTGTGTAACACCCCACCTCATCATCACATTGCTTCTATGGTACATGTGAATATATTATTCTAGTACTTGGTTTGGTTACACCCTGCAGTCTCATGCCTAGACTCAGAGCTCATTTTCATTGGCCATTAAAGGATGTTTGTAAGAATTAGCTCTGGGCCAAATGTCATTGATGAAGATTACAAGTAAGGGGTCGCTATGTAACTCAGATTTGAAAAGCTGTTTTCTTGAAAATCTCCATTTTGATACGTATGTATGCAAATTGTCAACTTAGCAATCATTTCACATATAATGTTTGATGTCATTCTGAAGGGCATTAAGTGTACTTTTAAAAGAACACAAAAATCTGAAAATCACCAAAAGTATCTGAGCAACTCATTTCTGGAGGACCAGTCACATATCAACTGGAGTTCTTCATTAAAGTGAACATGATTAAAGTGATAGGAAAAGTCACTCAGGTGTGAAAAAGTTTGTTTACCTACTGGTGAGATGTAACATGAGAAGTTGTTCTGTGCTTTCAGATGTGCACTGGTGGAAGGCTTTTTCATGAACTCAGCCAGGCCAGTAGAGGGCCCTGAATTTGTGACGGTGAGTTTTTGCAACCAGCCCAACCTCAACCTTTTCTTAGGATTGCCTTTGTCCTCTTCTGCAAAGATGCACTTTTCTCCTCTCTTCTTGTAAAAAAAAAAAGAGGTAAAGGTGTGATTTTATATAGCGACTTTCCACCATTGATCGGTGCTCAAACCGCTTTACACTTTACCCCCTGATCACTGGGCATCTTGATCAATCCTCACTGGTACCTCACAACAAACATAGTGACAGACATTTAAGACGCACACAGTCAGGTACCAGCACCAACTCCGCTCCCTGGGGAGTATTCCAACCCGATGCTGGCGCTTGGCCGCATACAAGGGTTAATCGCACTACGTTTTACCAACACTGCCCTCACAGGTACTCAGTTTTACTCCTTGGTGTGAAATAATGGCCTCTGCGCATTGGAACTAATGGAAGTAAGAATCGACTCACCCCATCTCTCTTGTAAAAGGTAATTAAATAGGGAGGAGAAAACTTTACTTGCTCTGACTGAAACCAGCTTTTGTGATTGTGTAGTTGATGGCCTTACATAGCCTATTGAGGCGGATAGGTGGCATTGCCACAATCATTTAATATAAGGTCCACCTTGACAAATGGCAGGTGTAGAATGACCACATGTTGTGTCTACCTCTGTGTGTGTGTGTGTGTGTGTGTGTGTGTGTGTGTGTGTGTGTGTGTGTGTGTGTGTCTGTCAGTTGTTTACAGTTTTCAGTGTATCTTCTTTTTTTTAACCATTTTCTTGCCTGACATGAAGGTGATCATTTCTTGCAAGAATGTTTGCACTGACTGTTCTTGCTTTTGGCAGATAATTGGCAAGATGCCGGTGACTGCCCATTCCACAAGCTTTGTGTACCGCCGTAGTCCCTGCATCATCTACACCAGTCTCCTCAAGACAACCAAGACCTTCATGAGGTACCTTGTCCTGTCATCTGAGCGGATGTGTCTCAAGGATGAGTGCAGTATCTGAGTAAATCTGGAAACGTCAGTCTTTGCAATGAGTTTCTTTTTTTAAGAGATGTAAAGATGTCATGTTTGGGTTATAAAAAATTCTACTTTGTCATTTGTCCATGCGCCAAATCAATTTTGTTTTCTCCATCGCTCTAGTCTGCCTGAAACTTAATGAACTGTTTTCATTGCAGGGGACTGTCAGCCATTAATCCAGACTGGCTGAACGATGTGGCACCCAAACTCTTTCTTCGTCGAATCCAACCCAAACCTCAGCAGAGCTGACTGACAGACTGACGTCGGGGTAGAGATCTCAGTGTTGTGGAACTGCTGGCTCTACTTGATGTTGTGACCATCCACTCCTTTCCTTGTGCCTACCACCTGCTTTTCCTCACTTTGCTCCACTGGATGCCTGCCCCTGGCTTGCAGCCATTCAGCAGAGCCTCCAGGCTTCCTGAATGATGTGACCAGCCCTCATGCCCCTGTGCAGGAAGCTGGAAGCCAAGTAGCCAGGAGCTCCTTACAGGCTGTCCATCCAGGCCTTTGTTCTGGAGAGATCACTTTATTGTCATTATTGGAGTGGCAAGAACAACATAGGTGGTAGCACTTACAAGTTTCTAGAAGTAAAAATTGAATGATGGAAATACTTGCAGCTGATGTCTGCATAAATAAAGAAAAAGTTGATTCCTGAAATGTCTAGATCCTACCAGGAAGGGCAGACTGAGCTGTTGATGAAGCATCTTGTCTCAGTGATGGAAGATCACATTTGTTCAGTCGGGCAGCCATAGTGGTAAGATGAGTCCCTAGAGAATAAGATCGACTGAATGGTCTCATGACAGAGACATACTCATCTATATCTCCGCCTGGAGAGATGACGCCTCATTTTGGAAGAGTGTGAGTCAGTGTCAGTGCCATAATCTTGTGCACTTTGGCTGTGTGAGGACAGGTACTGCCACCAGCATCAGGCTTCTTGTGGACAAGCTAGTGACTTTGAGCATTGCAGTAAATGCCAATCTGTATGCAAGTGTTTTATGGGGGAAAACCATGCAGGAGCAAGATAGGAACTTATGGAGTCCTTTCGATGCCATTTTGTGGGGTAACCAATTTTTCTGTTAAACATTTTTATTTCATGATGTATGATGGCATTTAATATCCCACTTCTGACACCATGAACTAGCTGTGGCCTTACTTGGTGCCTGTCGATAGCTCTTGAATTCTACCAAAATAAGGAATCTTCAAATTTACAACAATCGCCTAAGTACTTCAAATGAGGTATATCAAGGCACATGTTTGTTTCTGCCACAAAAAGAATGAATATGTCAATATCAAAATGTAACTCCTATTCACAAGATAGAATCTGAAGTCTGCAGAACCATGCTGTGTGTGTGTGTGCATGCGTGAGAAAGAGATAGAAGAGAGAGGTGGGAAGTACAGATGGATGAATAGCTAGATAGAATGACAGATAGACATATAAACAACCTGGTAACATGCCTTTTAACATCAATCCAGTGGATGTGATGTTGTGCAGACTTGACCTGGTCTAGCCAAGTTTGAGGTGGGCCAACTGCTGAATGAAGTGAAACTTTTCAGTCAAATTTGTTCAAAGAATGCATTATCCCTCCAGGTTTACTGGAGGTCCTACAGACTTTATCTGTCTGTCTGTGTGTCTGTCTGTCCCGACTTAACGGCTGATATCTCAAAAACTGCTGGACGGATTTCCTTGACATTTTGCACACTTACTGGAAGTTAGGTCCGATTGAATGTATCAAATTTTCAGAATCGAGGTTTGAAAAGAAAGTGTTTTTTTAAGGGTAAACTCAAAAGCACCTTCCTAATATGTCAATTGACGGAATGGCGAAATGCAAAATTTGTGACGTGATCAATAATGTGACGTAATTTTATCTGTATATCTGTCTGTCAGTCCCGACTTAACGGCTGATATCTCATAAACTACTAGACGGATTTCCTTGACATTTTGCACACTTACTGGAAGTTAGGTCCGATTGAATGTATCAAATTTTCAGAATCAAAGTTTGTAAAGAAAGTGATTTATTTAGGTCGTAAACTCGAAAACACCCCCCCTGAAATGTCAGTTGACGGAATGGCGATAATATTTCGCCTTTTCCTTCACTCCCGTCACCAGCAGCGTTTCTCCCACGCTGTTCGAGCGCTCACCAATTACGCAAATAGTTTTCGTGATCCTCCCCAGAAGAAAAAAATCACCTTTGCTTAAAAAAATACAATTTTACAGTCAAAATTGTCCACCCGCGCGGCCGGTCCGAACCTTCGAACAGCCACTCTGTCTGAGCGCAACAACTTGGTAGTCTGTTCGCGTGGCCTAATGGCAGTGAATCAATATTAAACTTGGCAGAAATAGACCTTGAGTATCCTAAAATGTACAAGACCACTCAACTTTCATGAACTATCATCCATTTTTCTACAATTTACAGTGCAAAATACGAAGCGAGGGAGTTTTCAGAAAAGAACGTTACAATTGCTTTACAAACACGTAGTAACGTCAGTTGCCGAATGGCTCAGATGGTAAAGCATTGGACTATTGTAATGTAAGGTCATGCGTGAACGGGTTCGAATCCGCGCTGAAACTTTTTTCCCCCTCTTTTTTTGAGAGGTTGCTGGTTCGAACCTGACCTGTTTTTTGTTGGTTTTTTTGTGTTTTTCCCCCTCTTTTCTCGAGAGGTTGCGGGTTCGAACCCGATCTTTTTTTTTTTAGTGCCAAAACCTGGAGGTTCAGCGTCAGCGGTTTTTATCATGCTTTGCCTTCCTTTCAATTGTATATGCATGCTCTCCAAGAGAGCCACTTTGTCTTATGGTTTCCAAGTCGACCAATACCAAGCAGCTGGAGTACGCACTTCTTCTGATAGCATTGCTGTCAGTAGCCGGAGTGCAGTGCACTGGAAAAGGGTTAGAATCATGTGTTAAGTTAATGAAGGGGAGATATGGACATTACAGATTATTTTTTACTGCAATGAGTTTTCATACTTATATGCATTGTAATTCAGATATACATTAAAAAAAATAGTAAAAACCACTTTTGCTTCAATGGAAAAATAAGTAGGCCATCTGTTAACCCTTATTGTGGTAAGCGTGGCAAATGCCGCGCTCGCCTTCGTGGTCCGCCAGTGGTAAGCGCGGCATATGTCGTTTCAGACACCGTGCGTTTTGGCTCTCTCCAAGTACAAGCCTATCATATAACTCTACGTTTACTGATACCAGTTCATGCAGAAGAGGCAGTCTACAACTTGGCCAATCAACAATCAGGGCGGTTCTATGCGCGTTATAGTAGAAATTATGGTCTACATCCTGTACGAATCGAAGTGGACGCTCGAATCAACATGTCGCAATCACGAAATCTGTTCAAAAATTTTAATCCTTCAGCTGCCAACGATGAAGATGATGAGGAAACTTTGGATGAAATAATCAGGCAAGCTATAATTAGTTCTAGAATGCCGATCTCTCAAGCTGCGAGTGATCGAGAAGTAGGAGAAGATGATAGTGAGGGGTGGATGCGAACAGCTGATGAGCCGCTAATCGCGCCATTCACTGGTGAGTCGAAACTCCTCGCGGAGATCAACTCTTGACACTGAGCTAATTGACTTTTTCAATCTATTCCTGGATGATACAGTTTTTGATTTGCTTGTGGAGCAAACAAACCTGTATGCTGAGACTGGAAAGCAACGAGCCGTCTCCTCATTCGCGATTGTTACGCTGGTCGCCTGTCAGCTATGACGAAATGAAAACATTCCTTGCTCTTGTGATCCTCATGGGCATCGTTGTGAAATCGTCCATCACAGCATATTGGAGCACAGATGAAGTCAATGCCACTCCGTTTTTTGGTCAGACAGTGTCGCTCACACGTTTCCAAGGAATACTGAGCAACCTGCACTTGGCAGACAACGTGCTCGACGACAAGACTAATCCGTTGTTCAAAATACGGCCATGTAGATAACTCTTCCACATAGCAGAACTAATTACTATGTGGACATGTGTACTTTCAAGTTTCATGCAACTGGATTACTGTGTTGTACTTTAAATTTCATTGCAACTGGATTACTGCATGTACTCTCAAGTTTCATGCAATTGGATTACTGGGTGTACTTCCAAGTTTCATGCAACTGGATTACTGGTTTGGATGAGACTGCTTGCCGCAATCAGGCACACTGGTATGTGGTCAAGAGTACAGAGGTGCTGAGTATTGTGTGACACAAATATTTCAAAATAAACTTTCTGATACAGTAAATGAGTAATGATACACTCTTCATTTCCCATAAATATGATGCATTAGGTGATGTCTAAACTGTACAGAAAAGAAAAACTGAATGTAATCTTTAGTTTAGTTGTATTTGAAGAAGACAGTTTGGAGTCTTATCTTAACTTGACACCACCACTCATTCAGAAAAAGAGCCACAAAAGATAAACTATTCAACACAAAAACTTTATTGCAGCTTCAACATCCAATTATTAATGATATTTTTGCTCCTAGGTCAAGAAGAAATGAAATAAAACCATAATTGTTAGTCAAATTAGAGGTTAGCATTCGTCTTAACTTAACTTTACAACGCAGCGTCACACTTTCTCTCATTCAATCTTTCGCGCAAAACATGAAAAACATCAAAGTTGAAGAAGATTTATTAAGCATCAAACACGTGCAGAAACATCGATCTTTTGTCAACAACATGAAACAAGTTTGGATTGTGTGAGTTGACAGTGTGAGGAGAAAGAGGCTCTGTTTTGAGGTAGGGTTGTGAAATTGGCGTACTCGGCACCTGCGTACTCTTGACCATGTGTGAATGTGCCTCCTACCTTCACCAGTGTTTTTTTTTTTGTTGTTTTTTACATGAAAGTGTATTCATGTATATAGCAATTTTCTTGATGCTTTTGTAGTATTGCTGGTTTGAGGTAAGTTTTTTAAAATGTTTGTGTAGTGTGTAATGCCTTCTTGTGTCTCATAATGACAAAAATCAGTAGAATTTTCAGTTTTATTACAGACAAATGATCAAATCATGAATGTAGGAGACAAACTTAACTGCAGACTGTTTTCATGTTGAATTATCCTCATATTGATGCTATTCAGTTTCTACATTTGCAATAATATGAGGAATATTGCATAAGATGGAAGAGTATAGGTAATCAGAATTACTTCATTTTGCCTCTCTAATACCTGGATCATCGAATTTGCATTGTAATTTAAAGAGTGCATTTTTGGTCAAAGAGAATGATACATTAGTATGCACAGATGATAAAGCAAACATCCAGTAGGGTTTATAGGATATTTACCCACTATTGCATAGTGATTTACCTGTTTTATTTCTCAAGGAGTGAAAAACACACAAATGTTTACCATTTAAAATTTGACCAAAAAAATCAGGATTTGAATAAAGACTATAAACTGCACACCAAAATATTGTTCATTCAATTTCAAGCATTTTGTGTTTTTATTTCATGTGTCTATCTGTAACGGTTCATCAGCAATCTCAAAGTTAATCAAAGGTGTGCATGTTGCTCAATTTGCTCGTGTTTTAGCACCACTGGCAGCCCATAACGTCATCGTTTTAGCACCACTGTAAATGTTAATTATTCAAAATGGCCACCATAACATGTAGTTTTTTTTGCCCTCAAATACCATGTTAAAAACTATATACAGCAAAATTATAAATTTATTTCCTTAAATTTGTAATTTCAAAATCTAAAACTTGTCACATTCTTTTGATAAAATTCCAAATACTTTTGGAAAGGATATTTATTCATTTTATGTAGTAAGTATGAAAAAAAAAACTCATTTTGTGTGTGTGTGTGTGTGTGTGTGTGTGTGTGTGTGTGTGCATATATGTGTGTAGCTGCTAAACTAGGGACTAATATCACAACTCGTGTGACAATGTGTTGCTACATGGCTAAAGAATATATCCTGAAAATTACATATCCGTGTAATGCTCAAAATATTGCCTCGGCCTAATTTCAAGGTCACAAATAGTCGTTTTTTAGAAAATTGAAAAAAGTAAACTTGATGTGACTGGATGGCCCACAGAAAAAGAGGAGAAGGAGAGGGGATGATAGTAGTGAAAGACTCAATGGTCAATCCATTCTTCTCTTTCTTTTATTTTCTAAGCCAACCTCAGGACCGCTCCCTTACACCAGTGTGTTCTGGCTTGTGAACTTCCCACTCTCGGATCAGGATCCATCCGCAATCCTCGTGCAAAGCTGGACTATAATAGTATAAAAACTCGGTTGCATCTCTAGCAAAAATTGGACTGCATGCTCTCGTAGATAAAGGAAGAATGACTAAGAGGAACTTCAGAAACATAGTTCTGGAACTATTACTTCTTTACTCCAATGTCCATTCCTCTAAAAACATAGTGCATGTATAAGATCAGATGATTTAGTTAGTTGTTGGCATCCGTCAGTCTCGTGAGACCATGGAGTATGCGCCAGGTTTGGTCAGTCCGGGTTGAGCGGCAGCGCACTCTGTGGCTGTAGAGCTCGATCCTTGAGTGGCATGCTCTGTTGCAATTGTCACAAGTGAAGTCCTGGCGTGGCTCTGTAGATGCCGACACTATCCTCTGTCGTCTGCATTCTCTCTTCTCCTCCCACTGCTCCTGTCTCCTTCTCGCTGGCCTGAATGCCAGTCTTGACGGCGTGTCTCCAGCTGCTGTGGTCAACGGCCAACGTTTCCCAGCCTGCTGGGTTGATGCCTCCTGCCGTCATGTAGATGATAAAACCTTTCTAACTAAACAAACTATCACTTTTACAACTCAAATCGACTGCTCTACACCCTAACAACATTGATTTATAGAAGAAACATAGTTAACCGTATTAATTAAACTATATACCAAATTAAACAAAGAAAACCTGAACTAATGTATCCCTATGCACATTCGCCAAATAACTAAGGGCAAGCTGACCCTCCAGGCCCAGCCTCTCGGTTACATAAACAATGCCTTAGGGACTGAACTTCAGATAGGGAGCTAACAGACTAAGGGTACACCAGCACAGCGAAGGAAATTCAAGTTCGTCTGCTACACAGCAACAGTTATAAGAAGGCAGAGAAGGACTGAGGGGATGGAGGGAGAAGGAGAAAGCATACATATACTACAACCTAACAAAAGAAGCCTTATATAATATTCCACTAATGATAATAATACACACAAAATAATTATCACTAGATAATAAAAAAGAAAGATTATTTTGGAGGGGGGGGGGGGGGGGTCACACATCTCCCCCGCCTGAATTTATGGTCTCCATAAAATTAACCAGCAGTTGGTCACCACAAAAAAAAATGTAGTTGCAAGACCAACTTGTCAGTGGGTTACATATACAGAGATGTACCAAAATTTATGTGAACAAATTTGTAAGAAAAAATAATGCAAATAGCTATATACAAGAGTAGCATGACATGTTGGTTGTGACAAAAAACAAAGATTGATTAAACAACTCATAAAGAAAAAGAACAGGTATTGTGGCCGAGTCCAACACAGCACCACTCGTGTGTTGCCACCCAACGCTGCGATATCCAACAAAAAATCCAGATCAGATACACCTGACCACATGAAAACAACATCAATACTGAGTAAAACTTTCATTTGGCATTAAAGCCTCCCATGCAGCATGAATATCCTTAAGATGAACCCATGAGCAAGAATGTGAAAAAATTACTCCTCTCCCATAGATAAATATTAAACCCCATGTTTTTATCTTGACATTTAGTATTTCTGAGCTTTACGCTACTGATATACCTACTGTCCATGTAAGGGCTCAGTAAGTAATCTCCAGAATCACTATGCTACATCTGTAGACAGACCATTCTGCTACACACAAATGACTGATAGCCAATTACTAGGTAATTTGTACCACATCAATAAGACACAAGCTGTAAACTACCAAGGCACATCAGATTTACAACCATAAAATAAAAATCTCCAAACCAATATGGGTCTGTTAAAAACATCAAGATTGGTCATCAAAACAAAAAAGCATGTAGTACAACTACCTGAGATAAAAATTGCATGCATGAATAAACCTTGAAACAGTCACTCCACAATCCCACAATCAACAAAAAGGTGCTGATACAACAGCAATCAATCGAAAGTACCCAAAGGCACTAGTCTACCAGAGACAAGGAAAAGTCTTAGTTCTAGGGTCTCTTCAACCCTTTTGTGATCCGGGATGAACGGCGCACTGCCACCTCTCGACCTATCTGTCCTGCATGATTAGCTGTCTCTGACACTAGTACTTGACACAGGAACTGACTGTGCCAAAGGAGACGAGACAACTGGTTAAGGCGGAACAACAGGTCTGGCTGCAACTGGAGGTGGGGTGGCAACTCAGATCGGAATCTTGGACGAAGGCTCTGGTTTGATTATAATGTGCCACTCCAGGTATTCAGCTGAAGTAATCTCTGGCTCCCGGGTTGCTTCAACTGTTGGTTGTTCTACCGCTCCTAAGGGTTGAACGGTGGGAAAAGGGAAGTACTGGCAGATCTGGCTGCGAGTCACACGCTTGGCGTCGCTGAGACCGTCCCGCGGAGTGATGAGGTATGATCCTCCGTTGGGTCCTGGAACTTCTGTGATGATGAAGATCCTCTCTCCCAAAAAGTCTTGAATCTTAGCTCTCAACCTGAAATGTTTTTTGGTAATGACCAAGTCTCCGGGTCGTAGGTCTGCGGACGCCATGCCCTTGTCGTGTCTCTCTTTTCGTTTGGCTGCCGCGTCTACTTGGCGCTCCCCCGCCTTGTTGTGAGCCAATCTCAGCCGTTTCAGATGCCTTGCGAGCCAGTCCATTGGCATCACAGGGTTCCAACATTCTGACTGCTCACCAAGGAAAAGGTCCAGTGGAAGGTGAGGCTCCCGTCCAAACAGCAAATAGAAGGGAGAGAAACCTGTTGAGGAGTGAGGGGTACAATTGTAGATCTGCACCAACTCTGGCAAATGCTCAGGCCACCGCCGCTTCTGTTCCTTCTCTAGGGTGCGGAGAAGGTCGTGTAAGGTCCTGTTGAATCTCTCCACTTGGCCATTACCAGCAGGGTGGTAGGAGGTCGTGCGTGACTTCTCGATGCCTTAGTGGTGACCCAGCTGCACAATGAGGTCCGCCTCAAAACAACGACCTTTGTCTGAATGGATTTTTGGTGGGACCCCATAGTGGACAAACAAGCTCTTGACGAGGGCCTTGCCTACCGTCTCAGCAGTCTGATCTTTTGTCGTCACCGCCACCGTGAACTGTGAAGTCTATGGCAATCACCTCGAGAGGCTTGGTGGCAAGGACGTGTCCCATGGGTGTGTGGCCTTTGGCACCTTTCTTGGAACGCTGGCATCGGTCACAGCGGCGGCACCACTCATCAATGGCAAGGTTCATGTTGGGCCAGAACGCTCTGCGTTGAAGTAGTTGAAGTGTTCTCTCCGTTCCTTTGTGACCACACCTCTGATGGCAGAGGTCCAGGAAGGTCCCTTGCAGAAATTCTGGCACGACAAGCAGAGCGAGTGGGCCCTGAGCTGGGTCAATCACATGTCTATACAGCACGCCATTGTCCAATTTGAGTCTCTTCAACTGACGCACTAAGGCCTTTGCGTTGACATCCATCTCTTCTAACTCTCGCTTTTGGGGGCGCTCTCCCCCCACATATGGCAAGACAGCTGAAATGACAAGGTCCTCTCTCTGTAATCTGGCCAACTCCTCTGGTTTGATGGTTGGGAACGAAGTTGCCTCCGGAATCTCTAACCTCTCTTTCACTTCTCCATAGGCTCTGTCAATGTCGTGGAGTTCTGGGACTGTGGCGGAGTGCACCACGATGCTTTCAGGCTTGGTCTGTAGAGAGCATGAAATGGCGACCAAGTCGTCGTCATCGCTGTTGCTACTGTTGCCTACGGGGTATCGGCTGAGTGCGTCAGCGTTCACATTCTCCCTTCCTGCTCTGTAACAGATGGTGAAATGAAAATAGGCTAGCTCTGCCACCCATCGCTGCTCTATCGCCCCAAGTTTAGCAGTCTTCAGATGGCTCAATGGGTTGTTGTTGGTGAAGGCCACTGTCTTTGACCCTAGCAAGTAGTGTCGGAATTTTTTGTACATTGCCCACTTCAACGCCAGCAGCTCCAGTTTCAAACTGCTGTACCTGGTCGTGTTTTTCTCTCCCCCGCGTAGAGTGCGGCTGGCATATGCGATCACTCGTTTCTTCCCATTCTGCTCTTGCGAGAGGATGGCTCTCAATCCATTCAAGCTGGCATCAGTCTCCAAGATGAAGGGTTGATGGAAGTCGGCGTATCCAAGGACTGGGGCAGAAACCAGTGCCGACGAGCTGGGCGAACGCTTCTTTGTGCTCAGGCCTCCAGGCGATCTCTACAGCTGGTTTCTTTTTCTGATGGCTGTCAGCGACCAGTTGGTGTAGAGGTCGGGCAATCTTGGCGAAGCCATTTACAAAACGCTTGCCAACCCCAAGAATGACCGGTCGTCCTTGGCAGTGCGGGGTGTAGGCCACTGCTTCACCACGTTGATCTTCGCTGTTGATGTTTCAATGCCCTGACCTGAGACGGTGTAGCCCAGAAACTTGACGCTCTTTCATACCAAGTTGCATTTCTTGGGGTCGAGTTTCAGCCCCACTTCCCGAAGGCGATCGAAGACGATCTGGAGACGATAGATGTGTTCGTCGAAGGTCTTGCTGTAGACGAGGAGATCGTCGAGATATATCAGCAGCATCTGGAAAACCAGATCGTTCATGGAACCCTGCATCAGCCGCTGAAAGGTTGCTGGACTTGTCGAT
>JAWQFJ010024016.1:127500-141536 GCA_034096865.1 Theodoxus fluviatilis | reverse complement strand
CCACCACACACCCACACACCACACAAAACAACACATTTAATAACTTTTAGGAGCTTCAAAGTTTGTTCAGTGGGGTCCCTAGTGGTTGCACAGTAACCTAAATATGGGCAATGTTCCTTTGGATGTATATCGACTAGTTATAATATCTTACTCCTTTTTTAATATTTAAAAAACTTCAAACGAATGACTGACTAAACGAACGAAAAACTTTATGGTCTCCCAGATGAAAACAACAGCCACAGTGCATATCACACACACGCACACACACACACACACACACACACACACACAACACACACACACACACACACACACACACACACACACACACACACACACACACCACACACACAAACACACACACACACACACACACACACACACACACACACACACACACACACACACACACACACACACACACAAAGAACGCATCATCAAACAAACAAAATTTGGTACGATTCTTTCTTTTGCGATGTTGTGCTGACTGTAAGGACAGCCAAAACTCACATTGAGATGGAATCCGGCGATTACCAAGGGTATGAGCACAGCAGTCAGGAACGGTTTTACGCTGCTCATTTAACCCTGCACAATGGGTGAACCCACTTTCCCTCCTTGGCGAGAGGCTACAATGCTTTGTACTGGAGACCTGGCTGAAACTGCCGTATTTGCCACTGTACACCCTGACTCATTCATCAACATGCTCTCTGATGACGCATTATCCGTAATATGACGTGCACAAACTCTTAGCTTCACGTGCACGAACTCTTGGAGTGTGCACATGACATCTGGCCATGTGAATTCATCAGCCCGTCAGTCAGGGATGGCTGGCGATGCTAGTGGAATATAGTATCTCTGTCAGTGTTCAAGAATGGCATGCGATGATGCACAATTATGATAAGTTGACGTCCGTGTGAGTTGACTAACAGCGCAATTCCACCGACCCACTTCGCGTTCTGGAACACATGACCTTTGCCGACTATATGACAACGGATGTGTACGTGCCTGTTGCTAAATGACACTAGCTAAAGTTGCCCTTACCCTAGCGAAGTCTTGCAAGATATTGCAAGGAATAGGCAGATGTCAACACGATGAAAGCAGATGTAAAGGCAGTCAAATATTTGACACATGTTTACACCGGCCTATTATTTGCCAACTAGGAAGCCTTCGGCAGAGGCGTTTCTCGTGCATGCGTTGAGGCGTCTAGCTTGGAATGCGCAGAATCCATTGCGTACTGCATTGCGCCACGCACTGCTGTTTAGAGGGATGCCGCAGACTTTCAGAAGTGTTTTGAACTTGTTCTTGAAGGGCCTGAGTGCCATGGTGTATGAGGACCGACACTAGGTTCTCTTAGTATACTTTGGTGGTTTGACGCGCTTCTGCACAAAAAGCACACGCATCGCGACTTTAGGGTACAAGGGGCGTCTCGAAGTGCCATATTATCGTGTTGGTGATAATAATGATATTGGTAACCTTTATTTCGGAGGAGGAAATTTTTCTTGGGAAATTTCACCCCCAGGCGCCGCTGTGCAGCGCCCAGTGACCAGTTTAACTTTTGGGTGGGAGAGGCAGTGCCGGTGCAGCGCCCAGTGACCGGTTTAACTCCTGGGTGGGAGAGGCAGTGCCGGTGCAGCGCCTTGCGCAAGGACGCCACTCTAGGGTCTGCACAGCCTGCAGCGCCGCTACCGCTTGCCGAAGAGGGAGAGCGGACTAAGTAGTAATGAGCGCGCGCAACTGCTCGAGCCTCAGTTCTGCCCCTGACTTTCTGTCAGTTTGTGATGCTTGTGAGGATCCCCATTTGTGAAGCAAGGCCTTCTTTACATCACGCAGTGATTGGTGCAATCCGCATGGCAGGATACGGTGTTCTGAATGTTTCTTTCGCGCTGTATTGTGTAGAGCTAACTCAACAAGTCTTAAGCCACTATGGCAATCCTTTAACAAATTTAGTTGAATAATGTCTAGTCTCGTTTTTAATGTATCTGTTATAATATCTTAATTTTACTTGCGCTGAAGGCCCAAAATTGTACAGATTTTAACAGACAGCCTCCTTCAGCATTGACCATTATCTAGAAATACAGCAGATTTCGATGCAATATCAATGTTTGTGCCCCCACCACAAAGAATGGACACAAGAGCGTAAGAGCCACCGCTAATATCTGCACTAAAAGTGCGCTTCCAAAGTATGTTTCTGTCGGACGAGTCCACGTTAGCACTAACCAAGAAGAACTGCGTTTGCCGCAAATGACAGAGATCTGAAGATGCAAACGGGAAGTTCTTTGGAAGCTGCCACTCCAGAAACTATCAAAGCTGTTTAAATTATCCTGGAATGTTCACAGACCACGCACGAACACGACATTCTTGTAAGAAAGACGCGCAGAAAGCATCGTTTCACCTCGCCGTTCAGCTATAAATCAGTCCCCGCAGCTGAGAGAGGAGGCCCAAAGCAGCCTAGATGCCTTAGAAAGCTAGAGAGTAGCTCAGGCAGAGAGAGCCAGCAGCACGAGAAGAGTCGAGGAGATGATGAGAGGAGAGAGACCACAGAGACGAGATGAGATAAAGATGAACATTGAGTCGGATGCGATAGAGGAGAGAGACCGAATTCTGGAGAAGAGTATGAGGATACGAGATATGAGATGATCCTTTTTCTTTTTTGACTTGAGAGGATTTCGCCATCGCCAGCAGCACCTACATGTTATTTTCCCTGACTTACGAGCCAACGAGAACGAATCGAAACTAGAAAAGATCGACCCCCTGAGAGAGGCCAGATTATTAGCACTAGACCTGACGACCATTCCTGTCACCCGAGACCCCGAGAGGAGAGAGAAGACCTGATGATTGATGCATGGAGCAATAGAATTGCTGATCCAAAGGCGAGACAACTCTTAGCCGTCGGAATCACTCCCCCTCTGGTTTACACAGTTTATCCCATGCTTACAAGGAATATGCCACCATCGCCTGGTCGGAACAGCAGGCATTTTCGCAACTCGTACTCTTTGCCCTGTGCTCTCATTAATGTAGTTAAAAGAACCTTCATTGCTGTACAAGGGAATAAAACCATCGTGTTAGGATTAATGAAAGGTTCGATAATGCTGGAAATTCGTTGTTTACATCTCAATGTTTCACAGTCTGTCATGGTTCTCATTTCTGAAAAGATATAGTTGTGTGACCGTATATGAGAGAAAAAGAAGAAAGAGGTTAAGTCGGCATGGTGAGAACAATTATAAGCGCACTATGTTACAGAATTGTTTTCCTGAACTTTGCATCACTGTAAATTTTTAAAATACAGATTTCCTTTATGAGCATGCAGGCTTTTAATTTTAATGTAAATTTTTTTAATGCGTGAATCTGTGTGCGTGCGTGTGCGTGTTTGTGTGTGTGTGTGTTTGTGTGTGTGTGTGTGCGTGCATGTTTGCGTGCGTGTGCGTGCGTTTTTGCGCGTGTGTGTGCGCGCGCGTTTGCGTGTGTGTGCTTGCGTGTGCTCATGCGTGCGTGTGTGTGTGCGTGTGTGTGTGTGTGCACGCACAAACTTATGAGTGTTATTTGTATATTTTCATGTAATATCAGTTTACCATCATAAATGGATTTTTCAAAGTATTAAATGAGTTATAAAACACATCAAAGTACTAAATGGGATATGAAATACATAAAATCATAAACGTATGGACATGAGCGCAAAGTTTCAAAGCACACGCACACACGCACGCACACACACACATGCACGCATGCATGCGCGCACACATGCACACACACGCACGCACACATACACACACATGGACATACACACACGGACATACACACACACAGACACACACACACATACACAAACACACACACACAAACACACACACACACACACACACACACACGAACATATACACACACATACATACACACAGACACACACACATATACACACACGCACGCTCATGCATGCACAAACACACGCACACACTCTCATGTAAACACACATACGCGCAAGTACACGCACGCACACACACACACACACACACACACACACACACACACACACACACACACACACATCGTTATTTATAGAATACAATGAAGGTCGTGCATGGTATGATTGCGATCAAGAGCTTTAAGGCATGGTAAGGCATGCTGCAGTGTGATACAGTGAGGTACAGTGTGGTACAGTGTGGTACAGTGAGGTACAGTGTGGTACAGTGTGGTACAGTGTGGTACAGTGTGGTACAGTGTGGCACAGTGTGGTGCAGTGGTATAGCATTTCGATTTGGTGTGGTGCAGTAGGGTAGAGTAGGGTTTATGTAAAGTATGTTAAGGTAGAGTACAGAACAAAACAGAACAGAACAGAACAGAACAGTTTATTTGTGAAAGGCCATTCGGCCCATTACAAAGGGGGGATTCATTGAATACATGACAAAGTAATAGTGATTAATGTACGGACACAGTGGGTGTAAAATTAATATCAGAGTCAGTCTTAATTATTTCTTCTCCGTTTCAATGCTTTGTACTACTCCCTGTATCTGTCTGAGCATTTCCATCCCGATAAGAAAAGCTTCCAAGTATGGGAGAGCCAGTTTAAGAAACAAAGGCTACTACAGTCAGAGGGAGACTGCCAGTCTGTGAGGGAGACGAATGTAACCAGAGTCTACCATGGCCAGCCTAAGAGACGTCTCTCATGATGGTCTTGGGTTGGTCCAGGCCACTACTATCCGGCCTCTGACCAGCCAGCAACTCATGTACCGATAAGTAAATAAAGTTGAGGAAAGCATCAGCGAGTTGTCTATTCCTGCACCTCTGTCAACATCAAGAGCCGACCTCAGCACCACCCGACCATCACAAAAGGTTTTATATAACGACGTTTAACGTACTGGAATCATATCCTGGTATTTTATGATATGACACACCACACAGAATCCATGTAGTCACAGAGACCTGTTTTCCTCTCCCTCCAGCCACGAACTGGTGCTGCAAGTGGACTCGGTGAAGCTCACGGTGGACATGCGCACTGGGGAGTTGCGGGTTTCTGGGCCGCACGCAGTAGAGTGGGTGGTGGACAAGCTGCCACAAGTCCTTGCCAACTATGACAAGGGAGACAAATCCGCAGGACCTCAGCCCCTGCAGCCGCTCTTCTCTCCTGAAGACGAGAAACGGCTGATGGAGGAGCGGGCCCGCCTTAAAGAGCGCTGTAAGTGCCTGCCAGACCGGTCGGAGTGTGAAAATTGTTTCTTTTGTTGATACAATAATTGTCTGTAGGTAACGAACTTGTATGATTTTCCTGTTTTGACTGATGAAAAATTTTAGTGTGTGTGGAATGGCAGATGAAGTGATGGTGGGTGAATGAAGAAACCGTAAACAAATGTTCCATTTGAAAGCAAAAATAATATCAATAGCAATGAAAGTTAAGTTTTAAATTTTTATTTAAGAAGCAAATAAAGTTGTCTCTTCACAATATGTTCATGCATGTGTGAAGAAGTGAAAGCTGATATGTTTTTTCCCAACAAAACCAGAAAAGTTTTCTTTTCGATGTAGTTAGGCCCGTGTATGCTTTCATCACAGGCCATAGCACATACGTAAAGTCACTGACAAACACGTTTTCTGCTGATGACAGATCGAGTCTGTAGCCGTGCTGTGGATGACGTGGGTTCAGTTCTCTCCTCTGTCTGACAGGGGCCTCGTGGCCGAGGGGCGCCATTGAGTCAGAGGAAGGGGCGGTGGTGGCGGTGCCCTGTGACGTCATGACAGAGGAGGAGCGACAGGCTGCCGAGGAATGCAATGCGCTGGAGGTGGAGGCCTCTGTCTCTGTTCCCAGCCTGGTCAGTAGCGTCTCTTTCACTCCTTCCCGGGAGACGCCCAAGAAAGGGTTACTTTGTCAGATTATAGATGGCACCGTATTAATTTTTTGAAAACTTTTTCTGAAATAACAATGTTTCATTTTATTAGACTAAGGTGCAGAACGAAAATATAAACACTGTGAAATTCCATCAGTCATTTCCTGACATAATTATGGGCTTAGAACTCCCAGAAAAGCGTGTCAATATCTTGTGGTAGATCCTGCTTTTGAAAAGAGCTGTTACTTCTTCGTTGTCTTCTTCTCTTCTCCTCCTTCTGCCCCCACCCCACCATATCCCACCCCCTCTCCCCACCCACTACCCCTTTCAAAACAACCAAGTGAGTTTGAAATAAACAGTTAAAGACATGCATAATTTTGTCCCCAGTGCAAGATAAATATGTTCCACACTCAGTATATTTTCCATAAATGTATTTCTAGACATTTTGGTAGGCGAACTTTTCTTGGCATCAACCCTATTATTTTCAAGATTAAGTGTGGTTCACACCATGTTTTCCTGTCTTTTATTTTTGGATCAAGTGTATTTCACGCCATACACTCTTGTCTCTGTGCAGCTGAAAGGCGAGGCTTTGGACCTGGAGCTGACCAGTCTCCAGAAGGGAACGGCTGTGGGCGGTTCCAGGCTCTACCGGATTTGGCGCTCTCTTCTCCACCGCTGGTTCTCAGACAGCGCCCGCAGCGTCTACATCGTCACTCCCGAACTGGACGCCGACCGCCTTGCAGACGTCTGCCAGCTTCTTCTGTACAGTCCCCTTACCGCCAACCTTGACGTCCTGGCCGTGCCCTTGACCTTCAGGGGCGTCGCCATTGGCGATGTTCGACGCAGCGCTATGTCGAACATGTCTGCGCGGGAGAGATTGGTGGTGGAGCATCGCGTCTACAGCCAGATGGTGTACCCCAGACAACGCTTCGAGGCCAGGCTCATCGCTGGGGTCAAAGACGGCAACGCAGAGGTCCTTGTGACGAGTGCAGCTTTCTCGGGTAGACACTTTCACCCGTCTTGCACTCACACCGCCCTTTTCCTCTCCATTCCTGAAGACACTTTCCGCAAGAAGTTCCTGTCTGGAATCTTCCCCACCACGCCTACCTAGGACAGAGAGAACAGGACACCTTGCGCACTAGCTATGAGCAGCAATTTCATGGTGGGTGAAATGGACATCTTGCCACCGAGTTTATGTCTTGGATTTTTAAAGATTCATTTTGTTTAAAAGTAAATTATAGATGGTGCGTGAGACAAAAGTGTGTGTGTGAGTGTGTGTGTGTGTGCGCGCGCGTGCGTGCGCGCGCGCGTGTGTGTGTGTGTGTGTGTAGCAATGAGGCTGCCTGACGCTTTTGGTGAATATCGCTTTCTACAAACAGCTTGCCACACCCTTGTGTCGAATTTTCTCTTCCTACCCATCTCCCCAACAGACGGGCTGGAATTAATTCACACACACACTCACACACACACACACACACACACACACACACACACACACACACACACACACACACACACACACACACACCACAAAACACACACTACACAAAACGCACAGACCACACACACACACACACACACACAAACACACACAGCACAAATACACACACACGCGCACTCACAAACACACACACACAAACACACACACATACACACACACAGACGCGCCAGCACGCACACAGCTCTTGAGCTGAACAATCTTACCCTTTCCCAGACTCGTCTAGACACTGAAACCCCCAACCTTTTCTCACCCTGTCCTGCCCCTGTTGCTATGCTAAGCCTCTAGTCAATAATCTTGCGTTAGTAAATCTAGATAGCAATACAGTACTCTTAATAAAATTCAAATTCCGTCTGCTTTTCATACAGTGGCTAGTTATAAATGTTTCCTTGATACAAAAATAATGTACAAACATGTGGAACGAATAGGTTTTTGGAAAATGAAGATTTCTTTGCATAGCATGAATTTTGTTGATGGCAACTATCACAAAATACTATAATGGTCACACTTCATGGTCATTGTCTTCGACGCAATTACTTGAACATACATGTATGCTGTTGTGGCAAAATTAATTATATTTAATCTGAGCTTTTTACTTTTCTGAGAACTTACATTGCATCTACCAAACCAAATATCCATCCGTCCATTCTTCATTTCATCAATCTCGTTATGTGTCTGTCTGCTGCTCTGTCTGTAGTTACCCCATTTATACATATTCCTTTAAATATTCATCCTTCAACCATCTTAACATACATATGGTCATCCATTCACTCGTCCACATGACTGCACGTTCATCCATCCAGCCCTTCGTTCGTCCATCCTCCGTCCCTCCGTTCGTCCATCTATCCATCCCTCCGTCCCTCCCTCCCTCCGTCCCTTCCTCCCTCCCTCCGTCCCTCCCTCCGTCCCTCCCTCCCTCCCTCCCTCCCTCCGTCCGTCCGTCCGTCCGTCCGTCCGCCCGTCCCTCCCTCCCTCCCTCCCTCCCTCCATTCAGTCATCTAACATCCATCCATCCGTCCATCTATCCATCCATTCATCCACCATTCTGTCGGTTTACCTGTCCATTACCTAGCCCAGTATTTGAAGTGAAGAAGGTGTGTGACAGCACAATGCCCACTATGGGATTACAGTATTTGATGAGGTGACCGCAGCAATGCTGTCCACATCCACTGCATTTGGGAGTGCGGTCAAGTATACCTGATCTAGGCGTTGTGACATTTTCTCGTTTTTATATTATTCATGTACCTTTTACTGAGGACAAACATCTTTATACAAACAGTATTCAACCCAAGTAACAGATGCAGTATCCTGTCATCTGGGAATTTCAATTGGACTGTTTCATCCAGCATACGCTCAAAAGATAACTTGTAAATTAGGTTATGATTATATGCTGTATACCTGAAGTATTCTTGATGCGCTTGAATGCCATCGACACCTCATTCGTAGATATGCTTTTTTAAAATAAAGAAAACATCTGTGATAATCTGAACCATGTAAAGTGCAACGTTTTAAACAGGGTTTTCCCCCCCTGTCCATTGAGATAATGATAGTTTTGCATGTGTGTTTTCAATGCAGATGTGCTTTTAGAGAGGCACTACAGTGTATTTCTAGGTGATAGCAAGACGAAAATGGATGGAAGTGATGCCTGATACAATTAGCTCTTTTCCATTCATCCTCTTTAATTCCGTTCCGTACGGAGCCGTTTTTTTAAAGACTGCAATGTTTATGATTTCCTCAGTTTTTGCATAGGAAATTGTTGTGCAACAAATTTAAGGTGTAAACACATGAAACACATGCAACATTCCCAGCGGCAGTGCTGATAAAAAGGATGCATTTCGTGCTTACCACAGTATTGAATACCAGGTTATTTTTCCAGTCATCAGTATTGAAGTGAAATATTATGTGTCTTACAGTAACAAAGGGTGACACAACGCAGTTTTATCCTGAAATAAGGACCTTTAAGTATATTTGTGCAACCAATCCAAGTATAGTAGTGCGGATGTCTCTTTAAAAAAACTTTTCATAAGCTTTAACGCTTTTTACAACAAAAAACGCTCACGTGGGTATTTGCGCTTGCTTGCAGATGTGAGTGGGGTTGCTATCAGGTCTTTCATCCGGCTGTCAGCGTTGATGTCAACTATCATGTGTGGTGCCACTCTGTTATTAAACAAACAAGCAAACAAACACCGTATGGCACTTCATTGCCCATAACTGACTTCGTAGAACTGGTCACCTACAAGAAAAAACGTTCTCCTTGAGCTAGACATGAACTGGTCACCTACAAGAAAACACGTTCTCCTTGAGCTAGACATGAACTGGTCACCTACAAGAAAACACGTTCTCCTTGAGCTAGACATGAACTGGTCACCTACAAGAAAACACGTTCTCCTTGAGCTAGACATGAACTGGTCACCTACAAGAAAACACGTTCTCCTTGAGCTAGACATGAACTGGTCACCTACAAGAAAACACGTTCTCCTTGAGCTAGACATGAACTGGTCACCTACAAGAAAACACGTTCTCCTTGAGCTAGACATGAACTGGTCACCTACAAGAAAACGTTCTCCTTGAGCTAGACATGAACTGGTCACCTACAAGAAAACACGTTCTCCTTGAGCTAGACATGAACTGGTCACCTACAAGAAAACACGTTCTCCTTGAGCTAGACATGAACTGGTCACCTACAAGAAAACGTTCTCCTTGAGCTAGACATGAACTGGTCACCTACAAGAAAACACGTTCTCCTTGAGCTAGACATGAACTGGTCACCTACAAGAAAACACGTTCTCCTTGAGCTAGACATGAACTGGTCACCTACAAGAAAACACGTTCTCCTTGAGCTAGACATGAACTGGTCACCTACAAGAAAACACGTTCTCCTTGAGCTAGACATGAACTGGTCACCTACAAGAAAACACGTTCTCCTTGAGCTAGACATGAACTGGTCACCTACAAGAAAACACGTTCTCCTTGAGCTAGACATGAACTGGTCACCTACAAGAAAACACGTTCTCCTTGAGCTAGACATGAACTGGTCACCTACAAGAAAACACGTTCTCCTTGAGCTAGACATGAACTGGTCACCTACAAGAAAACACGTTCTCCTTGAGCTAGACATGAACTGGTCACCTACAAGAAAACACGTTCTCCTTGAGCTAGACATGAACTGGTCACCTACAAGAAAACACGTTCTCCTTGAGCTAGACATGAACTGGTCACCTACAAGAAAACACGTTCTCCTTGAGCTAGACATGAACTGGTCACCTACAAGAAAACACGTTCTCCTTGAGCTAGACATGAACTGGTCACCTACAAGAAAACACGTTCTCCTTGAGCTAGACATGAACTGGTCACCTACAAGAAAACACGTTCTCCTTGAGCTAGACATGAACTGGTCACCTACAAGAAAACACGTTCTCCTTGAGCTAGACATGAACTGGTCACCTACAAGAAAACACGTTCTCCTTGAGCTAGACATGAACTGGTCACCTACAAGAAAACACGTTCTCCTTGAGCTAGACATGAACTGGTCACCTACAAGAAAACGTTCTCCTTGAGCTAGACATGAACTGGTCACCTACAAGAAAACACGTTCTCCTTGAGCTAGACATGAACTGGTCACCTACAAGAAAACACGTTCTCCTTGAGCTAGACATGAACTGGTCACCTACAAGAAAACACGTTCTCCTTGAGCTAGACATGAACTGGTCACCTACAAGAAAACACGTTCTCCTTGAGCTAGACATGAACTGGTCACCTACAAGAAAACGTTCTCCTTGAGCTAGACATGAACTGGTCACCTACAAGAAAACACGTTCTCCTTGAGCTAGACATGAACTGGTCACCTACAAGAAAACACGTTCTCCTTGAGCTAGACATGAACTGGTCACCTACAAGAAAACGTTCTCCTTGAGCTAGACATGAACTGGTCACCTACAAGAAAACACGTTCTCCTTGAGCTAGACATGAACTGGTCACCTACAAGAAAACACGTTCTCCTTGAGCTAGACATGAACTGGTCACCTACAAGAAAACGTTCTCCTTGAGCTAGACATGAACTGGTCACCTACAAGAAAACGTTCTCCTTGAGCTAGACATGAACTGGTCACCTACAAGAAAACACGTTCTCCTTGAGCTAGACATGAACTGGTCACCTACAAGAAAACACGTTCTCCTTGAGCTAGACATGAACTGGTCACCTACAAGAAAACACGTTCTCCTTGAGCTAGACATGAACTGGTCACCTACAAGAAAACACGTTCTCCTTGAGCTAGACATGAACTGGTCACCTACAAGAAAACACGTTCTCCTTGAGCTAGACATGAACTGGTCACCTACAAGAAAACGTTCTCCTTGAGCTAGACATGAACTGGTCACCTACAAGAAAACACGTTCTCCTTGAGCTAGTCATGAACTGGTCACCTACAAGAAAACACGTTCTCCTTGAGCTAGACATGAACTGGTCACCTACAAGAAAACACGTTCTCCTTGAGCTAGACATGAACTGGTCACCTACAAGAAAACACGTTCTCCTTGAGCTAGACATGAACTGGTCACCTACAAGAAAACACGTTCTCCTTGAGCTAGACATGAATAAAGAAGCTGACCGGAGCTAACCCACGCATGCAGAGAAAACGTCCGTATCATTTTTGTTAATGTCGCGATTCATCAAGGCTTTCGTAGTGAATCTTTTGATTGAGAGGTTGTACTTGTCTTGCATCCCACTGGTTAGGCAGAGGGTATGTTTGTTGTAATGCAATTTAGCGTTGTTCGTGAGTACAGTAATGTACTAGATAGGAATAGCTATTTGGTTTAGATTGGTCGTGCATTCTATTAAAACGTGTATTGTTCTATGTTCCTCCCATGTCGTTGCTATTCCTTCAACCTCAGCATTAAATGGTGATGCTTTTAAAAAATATAAAACAGGCACTTTTGTCTTATAGTCGAAAGTTTAATGTATCGATCTCTTCATTACATATTACTCAAGAAGCCATGACGGAAACATACAACCCGTTTCAACATTGTATACCACGCAGTATTTTTCTTTTCAGTTTGAATGTGTGTTTTTTCTATTTCAGTATTAATTTTGCACATTTTTACCGTGAGTTAATTTTGTGAATAAACCAATCAAACATCAAAGTATATATTTGTTCTTGCAAGTCGTATGTACAGGGTCCATTGTAAATATTTTTATTGCTTCATTAAGAACTGTTATCAAAAATGATTACTACAAAAAATCTTCAGTGTTAAAAAAAGAAGGAATTCCTCAGTGTCTTGATGCCGAATGTGCCTGTGAGAGGCAATACTTTTTTATATAGAAAGTCAATCATACATCACAAAGTGTCCTCGCTACCCAAGCCATCTCTATATGAGTCCAACATTTCGTCAACATAGAAACCAAAGAAGAGACAGTGTGCTCTATACAGTGATCGACTATCCCGTAAGAACACACGTACAGTTGGATTGAGACGAAGCGCATCATGAAAGTAAGCCATAAAGTAAGAGGGAATGAAAATAATAAAGAGATGGACAGACAAACAAGTGAGTGCTCAAGCAAACGAACAAATTAGACAGACAGGCAAGCCGGCATCCAGGCAGGCACGTTGGCAGGCAACTAGCCAGTCAGCCTACCGTTCAGACGGCCAGTCGGTGGAAGCTTTCGCAACCGAGACATACTCAGCATAGCGTAGCATGGCAGGGAGAACACGTAGAAGGTAGGGAAAACATCCGAACTGCTTCCCTCTGGAGTGCCTCCAATGCTTAATGGCAATCAGCTGGCCAGACAAGACTGCTGTTTCAGACGTAGTAAGGGAGCCAATATCCCCAGCCTGTCTGCACTCCTGAGCCGTAGGCGTCCCAGGTGCCAAAAACAGTGTGACGGGTGATTCATGGACACGTTTGACCGTGCATGAAAAAAAGAGAGGCTTAAGTGAGAACAATGACAATATGAAATATTTCAACTACAATAATGTTTATTTATTCATGCATATTCCATTAAAACATCACGTTCATAGAAGAAATCTTTAATGTTTACAGTGTATAAGTTATTTAGTGTGCTGATTACTCTTCTCGGGGTTTTCTCGATCGCTGTTTTTCGTATTTTCGCCTTGTTTCTCATGCACGGTTACACATCCTAAGGGGCCCGCTACATGGAAAGTTTCCTGGAGGTGCAAGTCCTCCTCTCCGCTGGTGGAACGTGTTCAGACAAGACATAACAGAGGTTTTACTGGCTTCCGATGCCATTGTGTAATGCTGAAGCCCGAGAAATCTGGTCTCTCGAAATCCATTTAAAGAGTGTTAGAGAGTGTTCAAAGAGCTGAAAAGTTGAGACATAGGCATTTGTATTCGGAGGAGCAGGTGACAATGAAGATTTACAATTGACACCCCAGCATGTGTCATTGCAGCTGATGGGAGTGGGGGTGGGGTGGGGGTGGTGGTGGGGGTGGGGGTGGAGTGGTAGCGGGAGCGGGAGTGGGAGTGGGGGTAAGGGTGGGGGTGGGAGTGGGAGTGGAGGTATGGTGGGGGGTGGGGGTGGGAATGGTAGTGTGTGTGGGAGTAGGAGTGGGGGTGGGGGTAGGAGTGAGGGTGGGGATGGGGGTGTGGGTGGGGGTGCGAGCGGAGATAGGGTTGGAAGTGCGAGCGGGGATAGGGGTGGAGTGGGGGTGGGAATAAGAGTGGGGGTGGAGATGGGAGTGGGGGTGGGGTGGGGGTAGGGGTGGGGGTGC
>JAWQFJ010024016.1:110000-122500 GCA_034096865.1 Theodoxus fluviatilis | reverse complement strand
ACAGACAGACAGACAGACAGACAGACAGACAGACAGACAGACAGACAGACAGACAGACAGACAGACAGACAGACAGACAGGCGAGGGTGACCAAATAGGTCTGGCGGTACTTTGCAATCACGACAAGCTTTCGGAGCCAAGTAGGCTTGAAGCAGGAGCTTGGCTCCGAAAGCTTGCCGTGATTGCAAAGTACCGCCAGACCTATTTGGTCACCCTCCTCTTGTTTTTCAAGAATCGGAGTCTGACACCGGCCCCAGCTCACCTCATTGTTTACATTTAACAGGACACACTGCTACAACAAATGAATCCTGTCATCATTCTGCGATGCAATTTAGTATAGAATATTGTACTTATCCAGCAGTTTTCTCAATTCCAACACTTGTAAAATTTGGGCTAAACTTGTTTCATAGTCAATAACAATGTGCAGAACTATACGCTAGTGTCTTGCAAGGATTGTCCAAAAACGCAAGAAAAGCGCAAGGTGAGTGCGTTTCCTACAGCTCCTCGCTCGCAAGGAGACGCGAGTTTTGTCGAGGAGGTTTCAGAGGCACTTGGCCGTGGCTGGCAGGAAAATGTAATATGGCAGATACCATGTCAATTAGTTTGCTATTCATGGTAGACAGTGTATGTGTGTCCTTGTGAATGATTTTTTTTATTGGTGACTTTGAGAACCACCTTTTTCAATGTTAGCTTAGCATCGGATTTAACCATTGCACTTCTTACGCTTATGCATCTGGTTGACCCTTGGGTAGGGAATAAGAACAGATGTATCGCACTGGCAGCAAAGATTTTACTATGATCTTCGCTGGCAGGTCATTAATCTGACAGTCACTGACAATGATTCCCATCTCTTATATATGAGTTGGTCTAAACTAGTAGAGTTTGTATGAATATATAACATTAGTTAAAAGCAGTGGCATTGTGTCTATTGATCATTCATTCACATTTCTGTGGTTTGAATCATGTTTTATAGTCAGTTGGTATTCTTGTTTTGAAATGTGTTTGGCTCAAACAATTGGAATATTTTGAGAATCTAGGAATACATGACAAATTTTGTTTCAACTTGGTTAAGTTTGAGTTACAATTTTTTGTTTCCTTTATTATTGTAGTAATTAAATTCTTTTCAGCAACAACACAAGATTTATAAGATTTATTTTCTGCTTTCATTCATTGATAATATACAATAACGTTAATCTGTTTGTGTGCACTTGTTTTATGTCAAGAATTGCCAGCCAATGCTTTTCTCTACTTGTCACTGCAAGTTTATTGGCTTGGTCTAAGGCGCTATCTATATATATAAAACCCAAACGGTTTCTTCCGGATCTCTGTCTGTCCGTCCGCTCTATGCGTTCGGCCGCCCGTGCATGGATCTCCGCGAAATTTGGCATGTCACTCCCCCGTGACTGGATGGGGGTAGTTGTCGCGTTTTGGAAGGCGTACGTACCTCCGACCGTTCCGGAGATATTCCCTCTGGAACTTTTTAGTCATGGGACTGTTGACGGCAAAGGGAGGCAACTCGGCTTCAACGTGTGCTTTGTGAGAGGGTAAAGGGAGGCAACTCGGCTCCAATGTGTGCTTCGTGCTGCACGAGGTTTTATGGGTCAAGGTGGAGACGAGAAAAGGTGGAGACGGGAAAAGGTGGACACGGGAAAAGGTGGACACGGGAAAAGGTGGAGACGGGAACAGGTGGAGATGGGAACAGGTGGAGACGGGAACAGGTGGAGATGGGTAAACCATCTAGTACTCAATAAAATAACTTTCTTTCCTGGATTTAGAGTTGCATGGCTGCTGCTAGATTTGCTCACCAACATTGCTAGCTGTTTTTAAGATTTCCAGACAAAAGGGTTTACCCTGACTTCTGTTGCCTGGGTCAGTAAACGTTTCCCAAGTTTAAATGTATTCAATGTGAACTGAGGGATATTCGTTGAATTTCATTTCATTTTAGTCATCGGGGTCAGATCAAAGTATCTTGCATTTTTACTGGAATGGTCATTATATTTGGATTGGTATCGCTCAATTCCTGCAGTGATTGGCAGTTTTATTTGCCTTGTTTTGAGCGACAAATATTTGAGTTGTGTCATTTACTTTAACTAAAATTATCAAACTGGTTTTAGTTGGACTACCTTTTCGTGTATATGTTGAAACTTAGCTTGAATTTAAATTCGTTTTTGCTTTGAGTAGCAGAGAAAGAATTTTTGGTTAAAAACCAGGTTGAATGAGGAAGTTTTGACTCACTTGTTGAGTTTTACTTAAATTGAATTCTGTTCACGTTGGGTTGTTACACATTTTCAGTGGAACTGAACTGAGTGTTTTGAAAGAGACGATCGAAATTATTAGAATACAAAGTCAATGTGTTTCTGCATGGATTGCTGACGTAGGCAATGAAGATAATTTGTGGTTGGCCTTGATAGTTTATTAACTGCTTCCTAAGGGCGTTGTGGATATTGCGTGAGCGTCATTGATATTGCTTGGCCTTGATAATTAATTAACTGCTTCCTAAGGGCGTTGTGGATATTGCGTGAGCGTCATTGATATTGCTTTGCCCCGTATTTCTCCTATAATTTTGTACTATAGTACCTTTTAAACCATGTGCGTCAAAAACTACACGGTTTTCCATTTGCTACACTTTGGACACATGACAGAATGAATCTAGATATAGACAACATTTTGTTATAGCCGCTTTTATGTAACTAAAATATGTGACAAGACACTTAGACACTGTTTTGTCACTATGATTAGACACGTTATGGGTCTTATTTTAGACAGCCAGAATGTGTCTCAATTCAGACGGATAAAAAAGTAGTGTCCATTTAAGACGGATTTCTTGCTAGTGTCTATCTTTCGTCATTAGCAACGAATAAAAACTGTCTTTATTTTTATGCTGCTGTGTGTTTTCTTTAACAGAGGTGTATTTTTTCAGACAAACAAAAACTTCACATTATAGACGCTAAGATGTTGCTATTATCATGTCAGAAAAAAGTCTTTAAATGTGTGTGCCCTTTTTTCTTAACAATGTTGTGATCATTTCATGTTTGATTTGCTGTAAACATTGCAGATATTTGTCTATTTGTATATATGCGTTTTAAGGCAATGTGTGTTGCTTTAGATGTGTCCATTTGTGCATGCAATTGCGAAATAATGTATGTTGTTTCGGCTTTTAGTGCATTTAAATGCACAATGTGTCATCCTTTCCTCGCGGAACTGAGTAAATAGCCAGATTAAGGCATGGTGGTAAATAAAACAATGACAACAATTGTTCTTGGGTGCACGCATGGCGTTCCCTCTACAAAAATGAACAAACAAGTATGAGTATTTTTGGAAAATGAAAGGAATTGCCCAATTTTACCAGACCGTGCAGGTGTGCATAGTACAATTAGACTTCCGCATGTGGGCTACACTAGTGGACTCATCCGAGGAGAGAAGTGTGTCGCAACAAAAAACGTGTGTCCAAACATAGAGTGTGCATCGATACTTTCATTGGACGGTATTAATAGATCTGATGTCATTTTCGAGCAAAAGTTTGTTGCGCCATGCTGATTGGACAGTTGGTTCGTGCCTTTCTACTAGTGGATCATAGAGGTTTTCCCAGGTCTGTTCACATCAACGGACGATTTTCCCGATATCTACTAATACAGGGATCGATTTTTGTTACCAAAGACGTGTGTCCAAACATAGAACGGACGTTCATTTACGGACAGATCAGGAAATTCCCGGGCGATTGAAATGACAAAAAGCAATTGTGTCAACAACAAAAAAGGTTGACTCACGCAGCCACGGGGTTAGACGATGCAGCATAAACGCTGATAGAATAGGCATCCATTCCCTCCCCTCCCCCTCAAATCCCCCCCCCCCCCCCCCCCCCCTCTCTCCAACACAACCTCCGCCCCACCCTCCCACCCCTCCTTATGCCCTCTGTCGATGTTGGACGCAGTAATTTTTTAATAACAATTCCTCGCCCCTTCCCCCCTTTCCCTATCCATCCACTACCCGGGGTGGGGGGTAGGGGTGGGAACGGAAAAGGGCCTGCGGGGGTAGGAGGTAATGAGGGTAGGGGGGGCGGGGGTAGGAGCGGGTGGGGTAAGGAGGGTAGGGGTTGGGGGTGAGGGATGGGGGGTGAGGGGTAAGGGTGGGGTTGAAGGGGTGGGTTTGGGGGTGGGGTAGGGATAAGGGGGTGGGAATGGGGGGTGAGGGAATGGGTGGGAGTGGTAGGGTCAGGGGTGGGGGTGGATGTAAGGAGTGGGGTGGGGGTGAGGGGTTGGGGATGAGGGATGGGAGGGTAATCGGGGTGGTTGAGGGGTAAGGTGTGGGTTGGGGGATGGAGGTGGGTGGGAGTGAGGTGAGGAGGTGGGGGTGAGGGAGTGGGGGTAGGGGGTGGGAGGTAGGGGTGGGGGAAGGGGTGGGTAGGTGGGAGTGTTTTGGTGGGGGTGGGGGTTATGTGGTAGGGTAGGGAGGTGGGGCTGGGGACGGAGAAGGGGTCGGGGGTGGGAGAGGATAATTGAAATGTGGGGAAAGTTTGTGGCGGGTAGGGAGGAATGTAAAATCTCCGAGTGACTGTATTATCTACGACTTGTAGGAGGGTGGGGTGGGGGGACGAGGGCTGAGAAGGGCATGGAGAAATGTAAAATCTCCGAGTGTCCGTACTGTACATGTATATCTACAACTTGTAGGGGTAGGGGGGGGGGGGAGGAGGGGACTGGGGGGAGGGGGAGGGGGAGGGGGAGGCGGGGGAGACGAGACGAAGGGCGGATGCGGGGAAAGTTTGTGGCGGGTAGGGGGGGGGGGGGGGGGGGTTACGAGAGCAGGGAAGAGAATGAGGCGGGGAGGGAGAAGATGGGGTACACCGTAAGCCGAACCATTAATTTTTGCTTCTTTTTTTTCAAGCGGGCTTTTCCCGATCTAATTTGTAGATCGAGGAACGCACTGCGTAGGTCGAACGTCACTTGTACGGTTTTCCAGATTTATTCATAGAAAAACGAACACTCTATGTTTGGACACACGTTTTTTTTTGTTGCGACAGGGTGCATGAAAAACAGCGAAGATGACGTAACACACAAGCTGACGGGCACCAATGTCTGATTGGCTGCGTTTTTGCATGAGCATTTTGGAGCACAAACACCCATGTAAAAACGCAACAAATCAGTTTGTGTGTTACGTCATCTTCACTGTCTTTCCAGCACCCCTCTCCTCGGACG
This sequence comes from Theodoxus fluviatilis, assembly GCA_034096865.1. Taxonomy (NCBI): domain Eukaryota; kingdom Metazoa; phylum Mollusca; class Gastropoda; order Cycloneritida; family Neritidae; genus Theodoxus; species Theodoxus fluviatilis. The sequence goes on along the minus strand of JAWQFJ010024016.1, from coordinate 117,308 downwards.
TGTCCACCAGTGTGGCCCGCGTGAGGAAGTCCAACCCAGAAGACCTCTGGTTCTATGAGCAACAGATTGGCGCGAACTTGTGGCAGTCAGCTGCTGTTTGTGGAGACGAAAGCTCGATTGGTGCTGCAGATTTCGAATTGCACCACTGCCATATAGGTCTTTGTGGTCCACTGAATGGGTCACCAGTGCCCCCCCTCACTGAACGGGAGATCGGTGTGCCTGATAAATTTGCAAATGAACTTAACTGGTATGTTGCTGACACTGATATATCAAGTCAGAACTTGTTGGATTATGGGCTAATTTTTAATGGTGAAAGCTGGTAGGACCCCATGCAAGGCATATAATTGAGGATAATTTTGTGTACCAAACAGCGTGAAACAGATCATAGATAACGTAAATGTATTGATATTTTTTTCTCTATTTTTGCCGCCTGAACAATCTAGGCTTGTATCTGCACAGAATTCCCTATTGTGAAGTGTGTGTGTGTTGTTCGTCCGTCGAGTCGACGAGGACCACTCTAGTCATCCGAGGGTTGCTGGGACTGGCTCTGTCTGTGCGTGCGCAGATGCCTGACGAGGCCGATCCTGGCACGGAAGGTTCGGGAACAGAAGGGACATGGGACGAGTGGGACGTCTCCAGGAGGGTTGACAGCACGGGCCTTTCGGGCTTGCCTCTTCTTTTCTGCGGCGGTGATTCTGTTTGCCTCGCATGTCTTGGCGCCTTTGTGGATGGAAGAGCGCCAGGTGGATCGGTCCATTGCAGCTGCAGCTCGTTCCAACGTGTCTGGGTTGATGGCGAAAGCTTTCAGTGAGGCTCTCAGGGTGTCTTTGAAGCGTTTCTTTTGCCCACCGTGGGACCGCTGGCCATGCTGGAGCTCACCATAGATTGTGAAGTAAAACTGCTCATACAGAGGGCTTGTGGTAAGTTCGTGCGTGTTCCTGTCTATCCCACGCAGAGCTTCGGCTCTGTATGTTAAACTTTACCTGTTTATTCAGTGTGTTATCAGTGCAAACACAATGCAGCCCTGGCAGGATTTTCTCTCATACGTATCCCAACTTGATAACCCTACCTACGTAAATATCTCCAACCCCACCTAAAGGCCAGCTTGCGAAATGCAGCCCACCTTTTGTTCTGAGTCACGAACTGCATATATCTATTACTTGCATTGCTAAAATAAGTGCAAACCAACCCTCGGACTTCATGTCCCATTCTCCCCTGTACAACCGCCCAAACACGTGAGAGTTCCTATTGCTACACAGCTTAGTCAGCCGATATTCAAAACCAGCAGGCACAGGAGCATAATAGACGCACACAGAGGCAAATTCATAAACAACCCACATAGACTTAACCCGAATATCGCATCGAACTCACAAAGTGACTTGGATCTATCAGTCCACACCAAAGATTATAGGTTACACAAAGATAGCTCATAAGCTCATTGTTATGAGGATCGAGACACGTTGCGCCCCAAGCGGCTGCTTAGATACATGTAAAAAGTGCTTGTTTGTCGACGCGTTTCTGATGCATTCCGATCATGTTTGTGAATACATTTACGGTGTAATGTGTAATAAATTGATTTGCTGCAATAATGGGGGTGTTTTGGCTTTGTTTTTTTTGTAGCAGGCGTTGTGAAATCGAAAGATTTGGTTCATCTATATTATAGATCCGTGATTCAACGAACAGACTGTGCTAATGTGGCATATTTGCTCAATGGACGTGGTACAGAAAAAAAAATCAAAATGTTGCCACGTTTATTCATTATTCTCTGAAGACCCGAACAAAGACAGTTAGCGTCATCATGTCACACATGTGATGAAGGAGGCTCACTGCTATCGATGTAAAGACGAAAATCTATTCTGTCTTACTGTGTTGTATTTTAACTTACGTATATACTATTGAATCTTCCATTTACTGTCCATCCAATTTTAATACATTCTAGTTAATAGAAGCGCTGTAAATGAGTCAAAAGTATGTACAAAATGTTTGTAAACAGCTGTACTATACGCAATGTGAGACTACATGTCTCAGTCAGATCCTATGGGGTGACCTACAATTCCTAATTAGTTCCTAGCTTGTAAGCACCTATTTGTTTTATCAGTTCACATTTGTGATGTCGAATGAGATAGCAATACGAAGCACGTGAATCGCATCAGTGCAACCGAAGATGTAAATCTACTTGTAGATCTTACAATGATACTGTTGTGATCTTAATGATGTATGTAAACTTTTATGATGAATGGTCGTCGGTCGAAATAAATATTATCAATCAATCAATCAATCAATCAACCAATCTCTCTGTTTTTCACTCTCTCTCTCTCTCTCTCTCTCTCTCTCTCTCTCTCTCTCTCTCTCTCTCTCTCTCTCTCTCTCTCATTATGTGTCTGTCTGTCATTCTGTGTCTGTCTGAATAGAAATGATACGCTCAATAAACAAAGAAGCAAACAAACAAACGTATCTCAATAGCTCACATTCCAAGAGTAAGTTTTAAAAGATCCAGCCAACATAGTAAGTTAGTATGGTAGTTGATAAACTGAGTTATTCATCAACCATATGCTCTTTTCCTTTGTCTATCTTCAGTATACAATCCTCATGTTTCTCCCCATTCCCAAAAAGGTGTTTAAATCATACTTCCTCTTTCTTAACTCCACGCTGGTACGTAAGGAAACATGAACTTAATTTTCGAGCAGACATGCTCCCACATCACAGCAACACACATCCTCAAGTAAAGCAAATCAACGGGCGTGTTTGTTTGGCCCAAAATCTCGCGATTCTCCCTGAATGCCTAGTCGAGGGCGAGTGAGACGCTCATGCAGCTAGAAAAACGGCCAATCATATCGCAATGCGGAAGAACATGGCTGCGTCCTGGCGCCAGAGTCAGTGAAGAAGTTGCCGATAGACGAAATAACTGACGATTCAGATATCACATAAGTTTTTCACTTTATAGAACACACCAATTGAGGGAGCTCCGGACCTCCCTCGGTCCCGCCTTCACGGCAAATGCGTCCTTATGAGCGAGGAACGTAGGCAAAGCCTAGCCCTCACAATTCTCTCGAGATTTTGGGCCCAACAAACGCGCCCATCCGGCGTAATGCTCGCCACTGCAGTGAATTCCGGTCACATGACGATGACGCTATCACGTGATTTCCAGGAAGAGTACTTAATTACAATTTCCTACGAGGACTTGGGAGTATCGCTCTGACACAGACACAGTCAGCCGGACAGAGAACGAAATTCATCACCATGGCTTTCGTACCTCCTATTGTTAGTCCTGTGAGTATACATATTTTAAAAAATAGATTCATCCATCGCGTAGAGTGTAGAAGTCGGCGAGTCCTGTTGCAGAACACTACAACGAAGCACTCGCTTTAGCAGATCGTGGGCAAATACACTGCTTACCGCCAAGTGCATTCGTTGAATGCGTGCTCCGCCCCTCGTCCTCTGCTTGTCGATGGCTATTTCGTGCAAAGTGTATGGGCGCCTGTATAGGGAGGTTGACATCGAGTTTGACCGCTTGCTAAAACCTGCCTTCGCTACAGAAGCCTGTCGATGCTGGATTACTGAACGTTAACCACTCCGCACTCGTGTGTGACGTTTTCTTTCGGTAGTTTCGTTTTGGTGAAGTAGAAATAATTCAGTTTTTCCAAACATTCCGCATAGTTTCCTATTCGACCCCATTCGCGCTGCCGCGCCTGCTGCATTTTCCAAGTAGGCATGTCCTTCCAGGAACAACTGAGGACATAGGAAAAAGTCGGCGCATTTCAGAGCAAATCCCCCAGTTTTCTTGTCGTTAGCGGATATTTATGAGCTGTGGGTTGCGAGAGCTAAGTTGATTTTACTGCTGGAACACCTAAGGAGTACATGATTACTTAGTATGTACTGATAGATGGCACGGAAACGGATGAAACGCCATTCTTGATATGTTAAAGAAACTGGAAAATGCAATAGAATAGCTCATGCTTTCTTAGAAAGGTTGTGATTGAATGAAACTACACCCTGCTCCCCCATAATGAAAAAGGAAGGTGAATGGGGAAAAGTGCCCTTGCCTTAGGCTTTAGAACAGTGTGCTTGGTGTGATGATTTTGAGCAAGTCTCTCTCTCTCTCTCTCTCTCTCTCTCTCTCTCTCTCTCTCTCTCTCTCTCTCTCTCTCTCTCTCTCTCTCTCTCTCTCTCTCTCTCTCATTTCCTACAACTTCCACCCTCCATTCCCCCCCCCCCCCCCCAGCCCCTCCCCCCCTCCCCCCACCCCCTCCCAATCTGTTTCATCATCTCTATTTGATGAGTGTTTGACTTAATGAGATCATTATTTTAAGGAGTTGTTGAAATATAAGAAGTCATATTTTTGTTGTAAGTGGTTTGTTTTGCTGAATAATGGTACTGTGTTGAAAGTATTGTAATTAAAAAATTGCCATGCTGGTTTCCACTGATAGTAAATTGGTAAAGTCATTGCGGTTTCATTTTGATTATACACAAATCTGAAGGGAGACAAGCAGATTTCTATGAAATGAAGGAATCCTACTTTTAGGGAAGACATAATGTGCAATATCACTTCCTGTTTCTGATCTGAATTCCCACCCACCCAACCCCATCCTTTAGACTCAGTTTCCTGTGTGAATAGTGCATGACAGGCTTTATAGCAAATTTCTCATTTGTCTTCAAGAAATTACTCCCCCCCCCCCCCCCCCCCCCCTTGTTTAGCAATAAAAAAAGTTGTTACAGTAGCCCTCTTTTTCCTGCTGACCCAAAACTTAGTTTTTGATCTTGGAAGAAAAAAAGAAACTGAAGGCAAATAACAAACTCCATTCTGTTTCATCTTCCCTATGAGCACTATAAAAGAACTTTATGAAGCATTTTTGAGGGAAAGAGAAATTTTGATTTATGTTCAGATGAATCCACTGTATACATGACATATCCTCATCCACGCACTCATGCACGTGCATGCGTGTGCTCGCACACATGCACAAGCAAATGTGCAGTCTCAAACTGGCCTCATAAAAAATATTACTTTTTAATGTAAAAAAATTCAACCCTACCTACTGTCATTTTGGGGGTTAATGTTGCCATGTTACAGTAACCAGAACTTTTGGGGGTTTTATTTTACCTAATGTATAAAAAATCCATCTTTCAAAACTCTTGTCATATTTCTCTACCTTTGTCAAGTATCTTTTCTTGAGTTATCTGGCATTGGGAGTGGCAGGATGTGACCAGGAAGTCACATGCCCATGGATTTGTGCATGGGATTCCCCTAGTTGGGTACCCCTGTGGGTTGGTTGCAGTAAGAATAGACCCACATAGTTTCCTTCCGTGATTCATAAGAGGATAAATAGGGGCATCGTGACTTGATTTGCGCTTACTATATAAACAATTCCAGTGATTTGGGGTGGGTGGGTGGGGGTAATGGCCTTACATAGCCTACAAAGGCTGATAGGCCATAACACATCATCCATCCATCCATCCATCCATCCATCCATCCATCCATCCATCCATCCATCCATCCATCCATCCATCCATCCATCCATCCCCTTGTTGGGGCAAGAGACAGGATTCAATGAGGAGGAAAAATATTCAGTGTGTGGGGCTCCAAGAAAATGTTGTCCTCAGAGGAACTGTACAGACTGGGCTGTTATCTTGGGATTACTGTGTCAGTGTGGGAGGAAATGGTGTAGTATTCGTAGGAACTCAAGCTTAGATAGGGACCTATAAGGAAAAATGTTTACTGGTCCCTTGTGGAATGCAAGCAGTATAAAAGTCTCTATCTTTCATCCTTCATCTGTTTCTCTTCATTTGTCAAATGTCTTGCAGGTGGTGGGAATGGTAGTTACACCCATAGGCTTATCCACAGGATTCCCCACTTTTGGGGGCAGAAGATAGGACTCAGAAAGGACAGATATTCTCAGTATATGGGCTCCTGAGCACCTGGAAAAGTTACAAATTGCATAGTCATTGAAGGATACTCGATGGTTAGTTGTAGGTAGGACTTGACCTAATTGTTCTTATCTTGAATGTCATATCAATGATAGCATTGTTATTGTATTATTAGATTGTGACTTGATTAAAAAAAATTCACACCTTTGACTTTGAGGTGGTGTGTTTTGGGGTCATTCAGAGTTTTGCTTGACCCCTGATGTGGCAGAGCTGAGCCTCAGTTACAACTAAGAAATGTCATTGGTCCTCCCAAGAAAACCTGTCTGATAAATTTGGCAATTTTCAGATTATTGAATGAACACAATGTGCAATGAATATGATATGTGGTGTTTGATGAGTTATGGCAGTTTGAATATATAGTGAATAATAATGTGTAGATTTATATAGCGCCTTATCATGAGTTAAGACATGCTCAAGGCGCATACATACACAATCATTACAATATACAATAACAATCAATCAACTCAAAGGTAACAATAAACATAATAACATAGGAGTCAGACATTCACTTCAGACATTCGACAAACTGATGTACAGCATCACCGCTTAACCATGAAACTGGGGAGAGGGGGAGGAGAGACAGGGGGGTGGTAGGGGGCCTAGGCAAGCTAGTACAAAGAGAACAGTGAGGGGAGGAAGATGAAGAAACTTAGACAGGATCAGGGAACAATTTTAAGAAGATTTGAGTTTTGAGAGCAGAGCGAAAGGTCGAGGGAGAAGTAGAGTGACGAACAGAGGCGGGGAGGTCATTCCAGATAGAGGGAGCCTGATAAAAGAAAGAGCGTTCACCAAATTTTGTTTTAACTGGAGGGTTCTCTGGGAAGCTGAAGATTCTTGTGTCTGCGGAAGAGCGTAGCTGTCTAGCGGGTGTGTAGGTGCGCATGAGTTTAGAGAGATATTGAGGAAGGGATTCAGCGAAATAATGGTAGCAAAGACAGGCAATCTTGTATTGGACTCTAGCACTTTTTTTACTTACAGATGAGTCGAGCTGCAGCATCTTGCACTCTTTGAAGTTAATATTGAAAACATGGATTTTAAAAAAGGAAAACGGATTTTTAAATGTGCCAATAAATACTCAGTTAGCAACCAGAGTTTACTGAGCGTGAGAAGGGGAATTTTAGAAGCCAAGGAAAATGCCCCAACTCAAAGGAATTCCTTCTGTGGTCAATGGAAATGCACTGTTTAACACCTGAGTCTCCAATTTACACTGATAACAACACACTACATGGATTTGTTGGCAATCAAGGCAGAATCAGGATGCTGACAAGACAGGGAGTGACACAACCAAAGTTTTCTGCATGAAAAAGATTGCACAGTCTTCCTGTAGAGGAAAGTTTTATCCCATTTATGAGTGGATTTGAAACTTAAAGCTTTCTGAATCGAGTA
>JAWQFJ010024016.1:37500-105000 GCA_034096865.1 Theodoxus fluviatilis | reverse complement strand
TTATTATCTTTTTTAATGATTGAAAACAATGTAGGGTTGGCAGGAAAAAAGGGTCAGTTGGATTACTGAAACCACAACTGTATTTTGGGGGTCCTTACTCCCGTGACTTAGCTTCTGGACATATTCCTCAGCAGAGTGTGAGTAATACACTTGTATTAATTGTTATGTTTGATAACTGAAGATATGGATGTTGGAGGAGTATGCTATGAGGCCCCCCAAAAAAGAGAATAGCTTGAGAGTCAGTCATCTGGTAGCCCAGTTGGGGGTGGGTGAGTAAGAATAGGCTGATAGACAGTGAACATTACTCCATTTTTTCATGGATGCATTCATTCATTCATTCATTCATTCATTCATTCATTCCACACAAGTAGGATACTGTGATTTTGAAGTTAAGGATGATACACGAAAGGAGGAGAATGAAGATGACATTTTTTGCTAGAGAGGTCAGGGTTTTTGTAATCTGAGGCAAACTTTGTAATGAATACAGTTTATCATACTATATGTGCTAATCATGAATAGCCTTTTGTTTTCAGCAATTCTGTGTATTTTTAGAATGATCTCGGTGATTCAGCATGTTAACAATGGTTCTTGGAGAGCATGACAAGAGGGCAAGGTTCACTGAGGTCATGGTCATTGTCTGGGGTCTGCCAAAAGCTTGTCTGCTTGAGTGCTTTTGTGAAGTCTGGGAAAACCTGGATGATTGCGTGGATGGGTGGTGCTTCAGGGCCTCCCCGCCATGAAGACACTATAAGGCTACACTTTTTAAATAGAAAAGATATGTTAAAAAAAAAATAAAGATTTTAATATGTTCAGGTTACAAAGTCACCCCAACCCCAAAAGGTTAGCCCCCCCCCCAAAAAAAAAAGAAGAAGAAAAGGTGTGGTTACTGTAACCTGACGGATTCCTTTTTTCCTGCTGACCTTAAACATTTTTTTTTTATCATGCAAGAAAAAAAGATAAAAGAAAAAAATATGGTAAACAACAAAATGTGTGCCGTTCCATCTTCCCTACCCTATGAGCCCATGGGGAATCCATTATTTACATTTATAAAAGCATTTTCAGCAAAAGAAACACTTGATTTATGCTCAATACAGCCTCTTCTAAAATATAAACAAGAGTTCAGGCTGACAACATTTTTTGGGCATCTCTTTCTGGGGTTTTGAAATGTTCAAAGGGAGAATGTAATCTATGTTGTTGAAAAAGATAAGTTAATTGATCAATTATATTAATATTGTTTCTGCCTGCACTCCCACCTTCTCTCTGCAGTGCATCTGCTTGAAAAAATTCCACTGTTTTGGCGGGGCAATCTATGGGTAATTGATATATCAGTCTCTCCCCACCCTTTCTGCCAGTGGTTCAGTTTCTAGTCAGTGTCCTTTTCAGCTCATACATTGTGGATTCCTTGCTTTTATTCCTACTGTATTTGTCCCCTTTTGCTAATTATGCAGATACATTGTATTATTCTATTTCAGCGGTGTGTCATTTGCATCCCAACATTCAGTTCCATGTTAGTTTACAGACTCTGTCAATATTTTGCCTCTATGCCTCAGAATGTCTTATATATTTGCAACGTTCATATTTGATGATGCTTGCTAGAATCTAGACCATCAGTGTCTCTGAGAGTGTCTGTCTGTTTGCAGTCCATTCCCTTTGTGGGGCCAATACCTGGGGGCCGACTGGTGGAGGGCTGCATGATCACCATCCAGGGCAAGGCGCACCACCACCACCACAAGTGGGTTCGCTGACTTTTTGTCTGTCTCAGTGTCTGCAGATTGCTTGCCTCGCCTGTGCTGCAGTCCTGCAGTGGTCTCAGTTCTGTGTGCCATGCTGAGTTTCTGGGTAATTCACTGCAGGAAATGTTCAAGTTGTAAGTGACAGAGATATGTGCAGAGTGTGACAGAAATACACGCATCTTTTAGTATATATTCAAGTTGTCTATTAATGTGATGTGGAACTGGAAGTGAATACTTGCTTCACATTTGCTTGAAAATGATCAGTGCAGTACAAGATACATCAGTCGATTGTGCAAGGATTATTAATTTGCTTCTCTTGATATTTTCTAATCAAGAGTAGGAAAAGTTCAGCCTAACTGTCAAGTAAACATGTACATGCATTATACTGTCATATTAAAAAAAGATTTGCTGGAAAATTTCCTGCATTTTATTTGCATCAGATTGCACTGAAGCTTATCAATGTGATAGAACTGTCACACAAGACTCAATATATTTTCACAGGCATTGGGCACGGCGAGTGCAGAAATGGCATGAAATGCTTATTTTTAAAGAACATTGTATTAGTTATTCAACAATCAGTGCATACTTTCAAAGAATACATCACTAAGACTGGCGTTATCCAAAGTAATTATAAATTGACACTAATTGCCTCTCGGTTGATTGAGCAAATCATTCTGTTAGAATGAATCCATTATGAAAATGAACAATTTTACAAGAGAATGTGAGAAAGCAGCTTTTGCTGGACAGCTACTGAACTTTTACCAGGGAGACAATTTTGACAACATTGCAGAGGCAGCATATTATATCATTCTGACACATAATTGGTCAGGTTGAGATTTGCTTAAAGCCAAGTTTCATGAACCTAATTTTCATTGAAGATTATATCCTGGTTTGGCATTTTTCCTCTCCAGCACTTTATCTTAATAAAATGACAAAGAATCCATCATTAAAAAAAAGATTTGCATTGTCCACAGAGGTTTTGGCATCAACCTGTCAACTCAGCCGCGCTGGGACCAGCTAGGTGACACCCCTCTGCACTTCAATGTGCGCTTCAACGAGAACTGCGTGGTGCGCAACACTCTGCAGGGGTCCTGGGGCATGGAGGAGAGGGGCGGCGGAAACCCTGTCCACAAGGGCCAGCTCTTTGAGATCATCATCCTGGTCAAGAACCATCACTACAAGGTGAGAGGTTGGAATGTGCTTGTGTTCTGTAGAGCATCCAAAATATGCTTGTGTTTTGTAAAATGCCATCACTTTAAAGTGAGAAGGTAGAGACCACTTGTGTTCCCTAGAGCATTACAGGTATGTTGGTGTTCAGCAGCTATCACAACTTTAAGGTGAGAAGGTAGAGAGTGCCTGTGTTCTCCAGGGCATCAGAAGTGCACAGGTATTCTGATTTGTAGAACACCAATAGTTCAAGATGAGAATGGAAAGTGTGCTTATTTTGTGTAGAAACACACCCATACCCTTGTGTTCTGTACGACACCACCAGTACGAGTTGAGAAGGGGAACATGCTTATTTTTTTAAAGACCACTCCCACAACAAAGTGAGAAAGTAGAAAGTTCTTGTGTAGAACACCACTAATACAAGTTAAGAAGAAATAAAATTGTTGTTGAACAGCGAGGAACACTTATGGGGTTCTCTCCATCTGGGGGTAAGAATAGATCCTCCCATATCTCCGTTCTTGATTCATAAAAGCAAGAATAGCTAGGGAAAGAGACTTGACTTGCTCTTACTCTACTCAGCTGTACTGATTTTAATGATGCATGGCTTACAATAGCCTACAATGACCGATAGACCATAACACTTCCATCTTCATTATCATCATCTCGACATTTGAAACCAGAGAGAGTGCATGAGTGCTATATAGTTTATAGCATTTACTACTACAAGAAGAGAAGTGTCTGCTTGAGTTCTCTCTGAGGAAGAACATACAAAATAACTGACTAGTTGATAGCATATGACTTAGACAGAAGGAAAAGCTATGAGGGAATTTTTGCTTGCAGATTGCAGTGAATGGGAAGCATTTCTGTGAGTTTCGCCACCGCATGGCCAAAGAGAGTGTTCAGTACCTGATCATATCTGGTGAAGTGGAAATCAACTTCATCAAGTTTGGAAATGAACATGTGAGTATCTTCATCTGCCTCTCTCCTTGGGATTTGGTTCATGCATGCCACGCAATATAAACCTTTTCGGACAATCTGAATAGTTAGCAAAATAATGAACACAAAGATCGCTGGGAGGTGTTGGAATAGAAACTGATGAAGGGCTACGCCCGAAACGTTTGTTTTCATACTAAACCTGAGATTCCAACACCTCCCAGGGATCTTTGTGATCATTATTTATTTTGTCTTCTGGAATCCGGCAGTCCATCTTTTATCTACGGTTAGCAAAATACTTTATCCACTATGCATGTAAGTAATGTTTTTATGTTGGGGGGTGTGTGCGTGTGTGTGTGTGTGTGTGTGTGTGTGTGTGTGTGTGCATGAGTGCGTGCGTGCGTGCATGCGTGCGTGAGTGCGTGCGTGCATTGCCTAATGGATATTTCAGAAGAATAATGCAGCAAAGGAAGAAGTGAATTTTTGTCTCACTCATGAATTGTTTAGGCTCCTTGTTCAGTGTAAATGAGCCTGTCGAAGGTCCTTGTTGCCCCGGATAAGATTTAGTGTTTCCTTGTGTTAACTGTCATGGCACAAATGGCAAGACTTACTTCATCTAGTTGATGATCACACCTGACATGTCCCAAGTATTGGGAAACTGTCAAATAATGCCATGGAAGTAGCCACAATTGAGTCATCAGGGTTGAACTTGGTAATTGTATTAACTGTCTTCCTGTATCCAAGAGTGAAAAATTCCATCTGTGAGATGCTGTGATTTAATGCCGCCTGAGATGCTAATTACTTTCAATGCAGGTGAAATTTATGACCTAAAGAACTTGTTGTCAATAGGATTATAGTGGGATATTTTACTTCATTGTGGAAAATCATTTCACCAGATATGGAATATTTTCTGGAGTATAGGGAGTATATTCACTTACCCAGACATGCTTAGTGGCAGTTTAATTGGCATGGATTGAACTATGAAACTAATGTGTGAAAAATGTTGATTAAGTATATAAACTTGGTGGAGTACATGCATAAACACACACACACACACACACACACACACACACACACACACACACACACACACACACACACACACACACACACACACACACTCACTCACACACACACACACACACACACACACACACACACACACACACACACACACACACACACGCGCGGGCACACACACACACAGAATTGAAGAGAGTTGAAAATCTAATGAAATGCATGAAAATATTGCTTTTTCCTCATTTTGTTGCAAATATGTGTTAAGTATTGAGGGATAGCAAAGAGGGCAGGAAATTGATAGCATGAATGACATTTATCTAGATGCCCAAGTTTGGAAGCCTGAGAAAACAGAGCTAAACTCAGAAAATTGACAGAGTGAAATGTTTAAACCACTATTATTGATTAATTCATGCATATTTCAGAAAAAAAGCTTGTTCAAGGAGGAAATCATACAATTTTTACAGTAATGCAGAGCTCAGGAAAGCAAGTATGTGACTTAATGCACTGATGATTTTTTTATTCCTCAGCATTTGCAGAAAAAATGTTTTGCTGATTTAAGCCTTGTTCACTTTGCACAGTCATGTAGATCCATGCATTCCTAGTCCATGTAACAAGTAGTGGAGTCCCCAATGCCAGCAGGAGAACTTTTCAGTTGTGAGAGCTTGTATCAGTGCTGTAAATGTGAGCTACCCTTTGTGCAAAAGCAGGCCCGTGATCCCAAAGGTCCACTTGTCCTGCCTTTATCAGGTGTCTTGCCTCACACAAACAGCCATTGTGGGACTGGTAGTGAGGTTCATAGTTCATCCTCTCATGGAGGAGATAGGCTCCAGGCCTGTGCTTGTCTTCAATCTTAAGTAGCTCTCACCTGCAACAATCACTTTGAAACTGAAATGCATCCCTGGAAGTGCTTTGTTATAAAACAAAGTATCATGTCTGCTTTGTATGGGTTGTGTTTGTTTTTTTTTTGGGGGGGGGACTTCTGATCCCTGTCCTGATCTTGATGTGCAGTATTCTAAAGGGTGCAACTACTCATTAAGTAATGATTAAGAAAAACAGAGAAGAAGAAAAGGCTTAGATGTTGAGTTGAATAGGGTGCATATTTTTGTGTGTGCCCTAATTTCCATCATTAATAGTGATAAATACTTGTGCTGAGTATAATTAGGTGAGCAGGACACCTATGAGGGAAGGAAAGTAGTTGTAAAGCATGGTTTTAACAAAATAACTTTTCTTCACTTATTATCAGCTGCTTCTTACAACCCCTGGGCAGATATTATCAGTCATTTCACAATTACAGTAGTCTGAGTAGTTATTTGTCATTTGATTGAAACTGTAGTGTTTCAATTAAAACTGTAGTGTAATTGGAATGTAAAGTGCAATGATGACTCATTAAAATCAATCATATATAGATGATAAAGGTAATCAATTTAAAAGTACATTGCTGATGTTCGTGTTCATTCATGTAGACTATGAAATGTCTTCATTCTGATCAGTTCAGCCGACTTATGTTAAAGGACAGATGTTTGTCAAATATTTTGCACATACATGCATGTGCACACACACACACACACACACACACACACACACACACACACACACACACACACACACACACACACACACACACACACACACACACACACACACAGAGGCAAAATGTTGGTAATTCAGTTTTTGGAAGTAATGCTGAAATTTGAGATGTTGGTGCTTTTGGGACCTTCTCTAGTAAGAAGAAATATTTTCCAGTAAAAAGCAGTTTTCGTCGAATTTCGAGATGTTCTGCAAATCCTACCTGTTCTGTCTGTAACTTCTACTTTATAACAATTGATGCAGTAACTTGAAACTAAATTGTTCATTGAATGTACCCTTCAAAAGCTATGTGTGAGTGACTGTTATTTTTACTTGTTGAGTGCTAAAATTTTGTTATCACATATTGTTCTTACTTTATGTGACTGCAGATGACGATGGACATGTTGGTAGTAGCAATTATCTCTGAAATGTAATAATAATAATAATGACTGGTGGTGTGTGTGTGATTGAATTAATTGAATGGTGGTGTTGTAGGCCACATTTTTGAGCACAAACATGAATGACCCATTGTGGTGCTCCCATTTTACTTCTAAAGTCCCCGTGGCCAATGAACTACCCAGCTGTCCCCTCCTTCACTACCCCATTTCCTCCTGGTATTTGGGTAAGCCCTGCACGCATGCTGGGCGTGCTTGGACATTGATTTGACATGGCTAACAAAACCAGCTTTTTTCCGTTCTTTCTTGGATGACCCTGAATTTTTCTCCATCTGTCAAGAGTTTGACTTCATTTTCTCTTGCATTGGTGGTGTTGTCAGTTTTTTCAATTTTGCTCTGCTCAATTTGGTTTCTGTTTCATTTTGCTTGATAAATGTTGAAATTGGGGCAGATTCATATAATGTGATTTGGATTTTTGAACAGGATGGAGGTTCAGGGTTATTCATGCTAGTAGTGCTGAAATGGTCGTTGTCACATACATTTGGGGACAGAGTACTCGGAGTACTCTGTCCCCGGGGACAGAGTACTCGGTCTTTGAAATCTCGGCAAAATGGCGGTCGACGTTCGAATAGGACAAGATTTGTTGAACTATTTGAATACAGTGCCGGCCTACAGGGAGGCATGCATGGTCCGTAAAGGACGCATAAAGGACACGCATGTTACAGTGCTGGTAGGGGAGAATGGGTTTCTCTCGGACACTTTTACTCTAATCGCCGATCGGCCGCAGCGGGTATGTCACGTGACTGTAAGGACGAGATTTCAAAGACCGAGTACTCTGTCCCCGGGGACAGAGTACTCCGAGTACTCTGTCCCCAAATGTATGTGACAACGACCATTTCAGCGCTAGTAGTGTTAAGATGTTTGGCTTTGTTTGAAGTGCTTGTCTTATAAGTCATCAATTGCAGTCATATCAACAGCCTTCATGATTTACAGAGCTTTGACGAAAATAGTTCTAACCAGAGGAGCATAGGCATTTTAATGCACTGAAACTTGCTTATAATGGTGCTAGTTGCTCCAGATACTTTGTGTCAGGGTTTTTTCAGTCCACACAGAAACCATATAACCTTCAATGGTTATATGGTTTCTGTGTGGACTGAATCTTGATGGACAACCAGATGACAGCCTAATAAGACAGGTATTCATTTCCTTCATACACTAATGGAGATAGGAGAAATGCCATCACCCATTACTTGTGCACTAGTGTTTCGTGATATGAGAACAACTTTGCAAATTCTGCAGCTATGATGTACATAGTGTTGACGAGAAAAGAGATCTCTGGGACGATTTTCATAAATGGACTGTCTTGTCTCAAGAGTTGCACAGACTCCTTCATTTACCATCTGGAATTTCGTGTTACTTGTATTGTGTGCTCTGGGAACTCTTGAGATTGCTTCACATTTGAGAGTTCTCGAAATGTTTCATGACATTAAATCTTGGTGAATATTTCTTGTCAGATTGGGAATGAGAGCTTTGTAATATGCTCACAAGTGTAGATACTTGGTATGTTTTATGTAGAGTGGAAAATTTGGTTTGAAAAGTTAGAGGTATTTTCTGTTCTGCACCTGATGGTTTTAATTAAGTCTGCCTTCACATGAATTGTGATGACTCGAATGCACAGTAAGGCTGAAAATCTGCCTTGCTTCTTTCCTTAACTAGATCAACTAACTCTCTTTGACTAGTATCACCCCTGCTTGCTCATCAAATATCTCTCTCTTATCAGTTGTAACCCTGACAAACATGTGACCTGCATGTAGAAGTTATCTCCCTTTCATGAATAATCTCCCGGATGATGCCAATTGTATTAATTAATAAGTTTCTCTGCTTTTTCTGACATTTTATGTATAATGGACAATTTAATAAGAATGGTTTTGCCTTTTTATGGCATTACATGTGTGTGTTTATGAAGCGTTTTGAATACATAAAGTTTTTCTTTCTCATATAATAATTTAATCTGCAATAATATATACTTCATTTGCAATAATGGTGTGCATTAAGGTTAAACTAAAATTGATCTCTCCCAATATTACTTTTAATCTACAAGGAACACAGAATTGTCTCCCCTGCATTAGGTCTGTGTAAAATGTAGCTAGTGCTTTAGGGGGTGGGGGTGGGGGTGGGGGGGAGATCACCATCACTCTAACAGACTCGCTGCTCATTTTCTTCCTTCAGATTATTGCTGTTGTTATTGTTTAATCCGCACATATATGTGAGTGTGTATGCGAAAACAAGGCCGAAGCTGGAAAAACGACAACATGAGATGTTTCAACCACAGTATCATTTACTCATTCATGCATATTCCAGAAGTAGAAAAAAACAAAGCAGATTCACAGAGGAAATCTTTAATTTTACAGTAATGTAGACTTCAGGAAAGCAAATGCAATACTTAGTGGGCTGATGACTTTTTTCAGCATTTGCTGGGAAACTGTTTTGCCCCCTTTAGCCTTGCTTCTCATGCAGTCACATATGGGTGTGTGAACACATATCCATGAGTATTTTCTATGATTTAACAGCTTGATGTAGCCAGTGTAGGGAGTGTACCCCCTAATATTCCCACAGTAGATCAGGGGTAGTAGTAGACCCACTTTGTGTTGCTACATGATTCGAAAAAGGGTGAACGAGGGAAACAATTTTGACTTTCTCATGTTCCAACCAATGCCAGGGATCAATCCTTTCACCCTTACATCCTTCCACCCTCATACCAAACTGCTGTACTTGGAAGTGGTCTAGAGTGCAGTTGATTTGGTTGTGCATACAAGTTTGAGAGCATGACATTTCTTTACATGATACCACTCTAAGTGAGGTACAAGCTTTCGCACAGGATGGAGACCTATAACTGACTTAAAAAGTTTGAATGATAATCTTGAGCTTTTTGTGTTCCTTTCTGTGGCTTAGTGAAAATGAAGGGGTGGTTAAGGTTACAGGTGTGTTCGCTTCTGCAAGTCTTTCTTTGTCTCCCTTCAGGGCTTGGTTGCTTTTTCAGGGAGCAGCTGGTTATGGATGGAAAGATGTGGCTAGTAGTAAGAGTTACTCCATACCAGTTGGTCCTTTGTTACAGGACTGAAATTTCCTGAGTTTTAATGAAAAAATGTATGGCATCCTTCCATTTCAGGACCATATCTTAATTGGTCTTTACTTTTTGTTGTCGTCCAAATTACTCTAAATTCTGTTTTTGATATGAAACAACAGAGGCGTGGGTTTTGTTCTGAGCAACATCTTTCCATCAATTGCTGAGCTGAATGCTTTCGCAGCTTGACAAGTCTCCACCTCATCTTTGGGCTAACTGGAAATGTTTGCAACAGGAAAAAGGTCACCACCATCACCATCATCCTCACCAGGAGGGGGGTCTAGGCACCCTTATTGGAGGATTTGTGGGGGCAGTGGCTGGGGCGGCCATTGCTGGAGTGGCTCATGCAAAGCAGAAAGTGAGGCTGTCCTTACCTTAACCTCACCTCATCCTCATCCCCCTGCTCCAGGCTGCCTGCCCCCTGAACTCCCTTTTCCACGAAAACCCTTGCTATCCCTTGCAAGTTGCAGTGTTGACGAAAGGCCAAAAAAAGGGGCTGTAATTGAAGTTGATGTGTAATATATAGACATTTTAATAGTATATTCTTGTCTGTCACTTTCACATGAATTTTGGTTAGTTTATTCTTTTGTGCTTCTTAATATAAAAAAGGATAAAGAAACCATTACATTTTATGTGTAGCAAAACTATCATCCTACTTCTTGATCATCATTGTTTGTTAATAAGATGCAAATAAGTTTCTCTATGATTTCATCATTAAAGCCATCTTGTATCATTTCTGAAGCCTTCGGAAGATGTTCGACTGTGATTTTTGAACACATCAGCTTTGAACCACTTTCTGCTGTTTTTCCTCATTTGGCCGTGTCCTGCCTTGTCCTATCACGAAGGGTAGATGGTTGCTAGGCATCCACCTCCAGCTTGAGTTGCACTTGGACTAACACATCTCGATAGATCCTGCTTGACGCTTGAGATGCAAGGAATTAATCCTGATACCTAACCACCCCTTCGCCATTAGTTTCTGCCCTAGTGAGGAAGAAGACAAGGGAGACGGGAAAGAAAGAAGAATTTGCCAGTATGCTTTGATGACACATTTGATTCTTATAGGTTTTTCTTTGTAGACATGTGGTATGTAATTTAATTTACCATTTGGACTAATTATAAAATGTATTTCATAATGGCAGAAAACATTCAGTTGATTTCAGTGTACAAATTGGACTAGATGTAAAGAATTAGTCGGTATGACGAGTTTTCATATTTTATACCATAGTCAGTCACTGACGAACATCCAGTTTGGCTACTCTGTGTAGTGTGAGCAAGGATTTGTGAAAATAGCAATGTTCTGCTTTGCTTAGTGGCAGAGCTAGTCTTTGTATTGCTTTTCACACTTGTGTTTCTTCTGTGAAGTTTTGATGATTAGATGGTGTCTATTATTTTGATTGATTGATTAGGTTTTTTTTGTGCTGCTAAATATAGTTTCAATATTTTCAGTTCAATGAGTAAAGTTTCCGTGTAATATCTTTGGAATATTTAAGTGTCATTACTTGATATTTATCATTGTAATTTACTTTTTTTGGTTTAGTTTAAATTTATTTTACTTTGTTTTGTGTATCAATTAAGGACACCATGAGTAAGAATTTGTGACTAACAGTAGTATTGCAAGTCAAATGTTGTAATTGTAGTGCTGTATGCAAGGAAAAAATTTCAGGCAATGCTCAGATAAGTTGGTCAGTTCATGCTAAGAATGCAGACCTGCCAAATGCTACGCTTTAGGCGTAGCATACTACGCTTTCGACCTTCTTGCTACGCTGCTACGCTTGTCCATAAAAAGTACGCTTTTCCTGCGTGCTTGAACTTTTGACCGCGATGGAGAATCCTCCCCCCCCCCCCCCCCCCCCCCCCCCCCCCCCCCCCCCCGCTTTCACGCCGCCAGTGCAGCTTATCGCGCCGCCTTCACAGCCTTATCTCTCCCCCCCCCCCCCCCCCCCCCCCCCCCCCCCCCGCTTTCACGCCACCGGGTCAGCTCTTATCACGCCAACCTCACAGCTTTATCTCTCCCCACCCCCGCTACGCCTATTCCATCCATGCTACTCCAAATAGCTCTGGATGCTACTCTTTGGCATGATGGTGGGTTGGCAGGTCTGAGAATGCTCCACATTTTGAAAGAAAGAAAAAGTTCACAACACTAACATTTACTTGGTTTTTGTTAGAATGTGTATCTCACATCATGGCCTGCACTGCCATAACCATTGTCAACAGTGACACTTGTGACCAGGAAACTGATAAACAGTTGCTCAAACTAGCATGCACTAGAAGAGGACATGCAATGTCACTGTAGTTCTCACCACTAAATGTTGAAATATCTGTTGCCTGCAACTTAGGTCTGATATTTCTGCAGGTCATATAACAGTGCTAAGACTGCTTACAACATGTGGAAGTACATGTTTATGTCGCAGTAGAAATGGCAATTTAGTAGGATTTGCAATCCTACTAGGAAGAATGGAAGTTTCCATTCCTACTAGTAAGAATGGCAATTGCCATTCCTACTGGCGTTTTATCAGTAGAAATTGAAATTGCCATTTGTACTAGTAGGAATGGAAACTTGCCATTCTTACTAACCCAGTTGAAACAACAATTCAGTAGAAATTGAAATTCTCCATTCTGTCTCGTGCTAACTCGAATTAACAGTTATGATGTAACATTAGGTGATCTGTGTCGTGTCCTTATGAATTGTGTGCAATGAAATGTTTGTTATGGTTGATTTAGGAGAGAGAAAATGTTGACATTTTTTTAAAAAAGTATACTCATTTGACATATTTGATTGTCTTGCGGCTTTGTTCTTGTCTTTGATTTAAAGCAGTCATTCAGATATAAAACAACACGCGTTTTGTGTATACACACAGCGTATCAATCAGATGACACTCTCTTTATTAAATGTATCAGCATAACAAAGATGAACTCAAAATCAATAAACAAATAATAAGCAGTCCCATCTCATCACAACATACTTCCACGATCATCACAGACAGGCATACTTCCACATTCACTTTCATACTTCTACAATGACTGGCACACTTCCACAACCATCACAGACACTGGCATACTTCCACAAAAAGCTCTCTACATTTTTGCACTGTGTGCCCTTTGGGTGACACTTGGTACAACAGGAGAGTTTTGTGCCTTTACATGGACATCTTTTCGTTTGACAAGCTCCCTTGCATTGGCAAACTGTCCTTGCCACAGCTTTGTTCTGCCATCTTGTTGATGCTCGGAATGCCTGAATTAAGGTCACTTCTGGGAGATCATGTGGATCAACATCGTTCAGAGGTGCAATACAGGTCAAACAGATGGGCTGCCACTTCTGCAGCTGACTTTGTTTGACTGGCGTATGCCTAGCTAAACTTGGAGAAGCAATCCCTGGCATGCAACACCCACTGGAAGTCGTTATCCGGCCTACTCCGGAAATCAATCAGATCTATCTGGACATGGAGCAGAAAACACAAGTTAATCATAGGCTTTCCCGATGGCAACAGTTTCGGCACCTGGCGTTGTGCACAACTTGTACTCGTTTTCAAGAACGATTGCTCCATGCTTCACATCGGAGTAGTTCTCCTAGACCTCGGTCCATGTTTTATCCCGTCCCCCGTGGCCCACACGAGCATGGCATCTGGCTATGGTGCTGAACAGCTCATCTTTTGTCACCAATGGGCACTTTGTCTTGACGCAAAACACAATGTCCTTGGAACCTACGCGCTGCAGCTTGAACTGCTTCTGACAGCGGAATTTGAAGTATGCTCCATCGCTGCACTTGCTTCCTTTTCCCATGGAAAGGGCATTCTCAATCTTGTTGTATCTCTCCTGGCTAAACACGAAATTGTCTTTTTTTTTCGCTGCTGCAAGACTGCCGACATGGTCTTCCAAAAGGCTGTAAACTTTCTGTCTATATCCTTCATCCTCCATGGTTGATGTGACTTTGTCCCTATCAAATTTCAGACTGAGTGTTCTTGGCTCAATGTGTAGAGCTGTTTTTAATGTTTTAGGAGCAGTGTTCAAACATGCAGCCATTATTCAGTGCAGTTATTATAAGAGTCAATCAGATTTGTGTTCACCAAGTAGAAATAACTGCTATAATGCCATAAAAAGTGTTTTTTGATGATTTTTTGTCTCATTAAAAGTGTTCATAAAAAAGTGTTCACATGACCACAGTCAATGCGCAAATCCATGTTTTGGTTACAAACCGAACAGATGTTCAATAAGTGAAACATGAGTACAAATCCAAACTTCGATTTCAATTTCTACTGAATTGTTGTTTCAACTGGGTTAGTAGGAATGGCAAGTTTCCATTCCTACTAGTACAAATGGCAATTTCAATTTCTACTGATAAAACGCCAGTAGGAATGGCAATTGCCATTCTTACTAGTAGGAATGGAAATTTCCATTCTTCCTAGTAGGATTGCAAATCCTACTAAATTGCCATTTCTACTGTGACATTTATATTCACAAAGTCAACCTCATTGGACATCTGCATGTATCTCGGTGGCTCATGAAACATGACAAGCACTGTGCTTTTGCCATGCCAATACTGTCACCGGACTAAATGCAGGATATCTGTGTGTCCACTAATTCAACCACTTTTGAAGTCTGCTTGTGTTTCAGACTTGCATTTACACAAACATCGCTTGGCCAGTGACCTGTTCAATCAAACAGTCACTGTGCTGACTTGCATGGGATTTGCCTGTTTCAGGCTGGAGGTGCTGCCCCTCCCCCCATGCCTGCTGGCAGCTACCCCAGTGGAGGCTACCCGTCTGGCGGGCAAGCACCTATCTACAACCCTGTAAGTGATGCAGAGGGAGGGAGGGAGGGAGGGAGGGAGGGAGGGAGGGAGGGAGGGAGGGAGGGAGGGAGGGAGGGAGGGAGGGATAGGAAGAGAAATCCATGAATGCATGAAATGTACAGACTTAAAAATGGACATGCAGAAATACAGATGAATGATTGAATGGAAATTTGAATGGATGGGTTGATAATTGCTTTATTTTCATTCATATTTTTCCCTCTTAAATGTCACTAAACAATTTATGTATAAGTAAAAAAAATCCCTCACACATGTGCATGCACACATGTACACAAACACACACACACACACATATACTCACACACACACACACACACACACACACACACACACACACACACACACACACACACACATATACTCACACACACAAACACACACACACACACACACACACACACACACACACACACACACACACACACACACACACACACACACACACACACACACACACACACACACACACACACACACACACACACACACACACACACACACACACACACACACACACACACACACACACACACACACACACACACACACACACACACACACACACACACACACACACACACACACACACACACACACACACACACACACACACACACACACACACACACACACACACACACACACACACACACACACAATCACACACACAAACACACACACACACACACACACACACACACACACACACACACACACACACACACACACACACACACACACACACACACACACACACACAACACACACACACACACACACACACACACACACACACACACACACACACACACACACACACACACACACACACACACACACACACACCCACGTACAGAGTTATTTACAGGGCTGTGAATACTTGTATTCAAATTGACCTCTTTGATCACAAATTTGCTGTGGAACTAATCACAGATTTATTTTACTGTTCAATTTAATGATCATTCAGTTATTTTCTCAGAATATCTGAAAGAATGTGTTGATGAATTAATGTTTATAACCTCTTCACCTCCCTGAAACACTGTCTCTGTCTGCATCCAGTATTGTTCTAGTTTGCAGTATTCATGCAACGGTTACTCAGTGAAGACTCTTGCTTCGCATGCAAACCCACATGGAAGGGAAGCCGTTGTCAGACATGAACTGATGACACATGGATGATTGGGGGACACTGGCTCTTGCCATTCATTGGACTTGAGTGGCTCTGGCCTGGTGCATGTATTTATGTATGTATGTATTTTCATTTGTATTGCACCATATATCACATCACAGAATGTGCTCACGGCGAGACATTGTGAAATAAGTAAGTCTTGAGGTCAGTTTTGAAGGCAGCTAAACACAGAGCTGACCTCAGTGACTCGGGAAGCTGGTTCCACAGTCTGGGCCCCACAACACTAAATGATCAGTCGCACTGGTGTGGCACTGCTTGGTGATGCCTTGATGGAATGGAACATGTCTTGCAGGCCGTGCCCTTCACTCTGCCCATCCCAGGAGGCCTCACACCCGGCCGCATGATCTACCTGAGTGGCATTCCCAGTGGCATTGCCCAGAGGTTAGTTCCCATGTCTCCTGTAGTGACAGTCGTATCAGCATGATGGAAAGACTAAAGGAAAAAAATATCCTCCCCCACCCCTCCCCTCCCCACCCCCAAAAATGAAAAAAGAACAGTGTTTGCATGGTAAATAGGAGGTTGAGTAAGGTAAGAGGTAAAGGTACCTTTTAAATTGATATATACAGTTTTCAGCCTCTCACTACAAAACTTCTTCAGTGAGTGGCAGTGCTGGTCAACAGCCAGGCTCCTTCAGTCCCACAGGGGGAGCTGGTATCATCCCTTGTGACAAGATGAGGATGTTGTAAATAGGAGGCAGCTGGTGTCATACCCAGCCTTGGCTTAGGCTTGGATTGTGTGCATGAATCTTGTGGCCTGTTTCCCCTGCCTTGCTTGCTCCTGGCTTTGGAAACGGAAGAAGCACCTGAATGGTTTATGACCATGAATTTCTTATGGGAGTTGGGTTGAGATGAGAGAGTGTGAGGAATGGGGAGGAGTGTCTATCCTTCAGCAACACTGGTTTAAATGTCAGTCAAGCCCTATTCTGGCAAGCAAAGTGCAGGAGTCATGATCAATCATACCAGCTGTGAAAACGAAATTATGTTGGACAGGGCACAAGCACATGCTGGTGTCTTGAAAGACTCTGTAGTATTCTGAGGATGTATAATATGATGAAAAATTGTATAATTCAGTCCAGTCTGCATGAGGTCGCCTTCTGAATAGGCCTTAGTGCCTCTGCTCATCTAGCCCTTGTAGTAGAAGTAGTAGTATTGGTAGCAGTTGTAGTACAAGTAGTAGTATTGGTAGCCGTTGTAGTAGAAGTAGTAGTATTGGTAGCAGTTGTAGTACAAGTAGTAGTATTGATACCAGTAGTAGTAGAGACTGCTGACAACGTTCTCTTCTTCCCCCAAACCCTCAGCTGAAGAAGCAAGCACACCTAGTGCTTGTGAGCAATTGCCCCCCTGCACAAGCCTTATGATTTAGAGTTAATGTGTTGGTTCATCAGACAGATTAGCTAGGCCTGTTATGAAAGCTAGGGTGCATACCACCTTAAAAGTTTGAAGTTATGGATTGTTCATTGCTGTTTCTTATGAAAATTTTATCAACTGATTACTTAATTGAAAGTATTTGAGTACCCATGATGATGATGTCTCATTGTTTCCATTTTGAAATGTTATGTAGTAGCTGCTGAGGAAAATGAAATGTAACCATAAAATACTTCTGAGCATGGTACCCTAACCTACTTCATTCTAAATATGTGAAATAAAGTGTGAAAAATAAATACCTATGAAAACTCTCCTTGCTATTAAGTGTGAAAGATGAGTACTTTTGTTGTTGATGATGTTCTGCTTTTACGTTGGAAGTTGATTTCAATTTATTTCTTTGTTCTATGGGCATAACATAGTGTGCTGTCCGACAAGACCAGGAATGAAGAGCACAAGTCTGGGTCTTCAAGCTGGTGCCCATGAAGTAGACAATGGGTGCAAGATGGTAATCTGTGCTTTGTTTCCCAGGTTCTCTGTGTACCTGCATGTGGGTCAGTACCCCGGTGGGGATGTGGCCATGGTGTTTGACTCACGCTTCAACTTTGGCAACGACCACAACACCACAGTGCGAAACCACCGTGTGGCCAACAACTGGGGGAGTGAGGAGAGACACCAGAGTTACTTCCCCTTCACGCCCAATGCCAACTTTGACATGATCATCCTGGCGGACCAGACTGCCTTCAAGGTAAGACTGGTGCAGAAATGTTTTCTAGCGTGCTGTAATACTTATTCTTTTCATCATCTCCTCAAGATATTTAGTTTGTAAGAGAATTGATGTCATTTTTTTTAAAGGAAAATGAGATGCAGATAATTGCTTTTCACAACTGCTTTTTTGTGTATTGCTGGAAATTATATCTGTATATGATATGTAATTTTCTGAACCAGTCTGATACACCTACTATTATTTACAGTAAAAACATGCAAATTGTGTGTGTGTGTGTGTGTGTGTGTGTGTGTGTGTGTGTGTGTGTGTGTGTGTGTGTGCATCCATTTTTAATATTTGTATGTCTGTTTCTTTCTTTCCTTCTTTCTTATTTTAGTGTACCATGTATGTGCATGAGCAAATGTATGTGTGCATGCATGAATGCATATACACATACTCATGCATGTATGCACACTCGCACAGACACTCACGCACAGACACACACACACACTCACACACAAACACACAAACACACACACACACACACACACACACACACACAAATAAACACACACACACACACACACAAAAAAACACACACACACACACACACACACACACACACAAACACACACACACACAAACACACACACACACATATTCAAACTTCCCCTTGATGTAATGACCTAGAGTTGGGAGCATCAGGGATGATGAATCTCTAGCTTGGACTGATATCTAATTCAGGTGGCCGTGAACAACCAGCACTACGTTGAGTTCCCCTACCGCATCCAGCCTGTGTCCCAGGTGGGCTGCATGATGGTGGATGGAGACGTGCGTCTTACTCAGGTGCGGCTGCAGTGAGCTGTTTGTGTCCAAGCCCTGCAAAGCTGACTGTCAGCATCGACGCACTTACAGATGCCATAGAGGTCTTACACAAGGAGGAACCTGATGCCTTGTTTTGAATATGTATAATGATTGACTGGTGACATAATTATGTGACTATGATTAAATTTGCCTGCATTTGTATATGAATAATGATTGACTGGTGACATAATTATGTGACTATGATTAAATTTGCCTGCATTTGTGATTTAATTTTTTTATATAAATACAAGTGGTACCTTGGTTATAATATTTTTTAAAGTCATAACACCAGATTTTGATGTGAATAGGATGTTATATAGTAAATCACTTTTCTCTCATTGTTTTCAGTGCAATCAATACTAAAGAGGTTGCAGACTTTCTGTATTTATTTAGTGGTTTGAAGAAAAAATCAACAACAAAATATAGCTTTAAAAACTTGCTTGTACATCACTACATGTTTGGGAGTTTTGGTATCTTGAAGAACTTCATTCCTAAGTTCACTCATTTGTAGAAAGTATGTAACTGGAGTTGTTTTAAGACATATTTATCCTTTCCTCACTATTCATGGAAAAATGAAAAATGCACTGATTCCATTAGGTATAATGGTGAATGAAATTGTATGCAACTCCAAAAGTGATGAATATAGAGAGATACTGATGCCATTTGGCCTGTTTATTATGTCACTTTTTTTTACTGTCATTTAGCCTTAATTATTTTACATTTAAGCGATTTTTAAGTATTTGATTGGCTGTGAGGGAAAGATATTGTGTAGAGGCATTTATTGTGACAAAGCATACAGGTGGCTAAGTGTCACTAAATCTTGCTGTCTGGACAATTGTGGAATTATTCATAAAATATTCAGTCCTATAACAAAATATTTCCCCCTTTTTCTAGTGGTTTTCATATGTCAGTTTTTTATTTTAGCAATGGGGTAATGGTGGTTTTGGTGATGGCTGCATTTAAAAATGAACATTTAAAACATTGTATTTCTTTCTGACATGCTGATTCTTATGTCTAGATTTTTGTTGTGCTATTTGAGACAATTCTAATAAGGAACAAGTAACAAAACTGACTGAGCATTCAAGTGTTTAGTGGTTGATATTGGATTATATTTTTATGCCATTTTTATAAAGAGTTCTTCATCTCAACTCTACAGTCTAACCCTTTTCCAAAGATAGTTTTACATTCGAACAATTTGTCTAGTCAGGTCATTTTGATGTTAAATCTTATGATTTTTGTGGGTTATTATCAGAAAAGAGATGCCACTTTTGTCTCTGTGAAAAATGCTTTGGTGAAGTAATGTTATATTATCAAGGTATAATCATTGATAATATTATGTATGTTTCTGTTGAGTGTTCAACTGCTTTTTTATGTAATACATTTAAAGGCATCTCCAGCTGTTTATTCAGTTTCATTGATTTCTAATTGTTTTCAGATACGTTGCTCATATAGGACCAATGCATTTCGGTGATGCCATATTAGGGTGATGTGTTTGTTTCTGTTAAGTTTACTTTTGTGTGTGTGTGTGTGATTAAAAATAAAGATGCTTTGTTGATTTAAAGAATGACTTGTGGTGTGATATTGTTAATGGGCTACAGTTTAATCTGAGAATCAGACTGATTTTTATTATATAGTCATATATCTTTGCGTAGGTTTTGTAAATGACATACACATGTTGTTATTGTCTTAGCATAGCTCAAGAGTGTTCCTGTGATGAATATTAAATAAAGACAGATGATTTCCCTAAGATAAATGGCTTCATGGGTTTTTCTCTTTCCTTCTTTCTTTTTTCCATCCTTCATTCGTTTATTCATTCATTCATTTGTTAGTTTATTTAGAGCAGGAAGTAGATTGAAAATGTCTGTGATTGACAGCTCCTTTCATGTCCAGGGCCATCAGTCAATTAGAGTCTTGTTGGTGACTTTATTTTCAGCTGGCCAGAGTGCACCATAGTGCAGGATACAAGATACAAGATACTTTATTGTCCTCATTGTTACAAGGAAATTTGTTTTGTCGGTGGCAAAAACATAATACATACATACAAAAACAGAAACGTACAAGAAGTTCAACATTAATTAACTCAATCACAGCGCTCAAGTTATGGAGTCCACACACTAATCATAGGCCATAAAATAAGATAGCATGCAATTGTATCATAATTTATTACTCTAACAAATGTAATAACACCATGTTACTTCAAGTAAATATACATACTGAACACGCGCATCAGAAATAGTAAACAGAAAGACACAATAAGATAGGACACATTTAGCGCTACATCATAGGCAATTCAATTTAATAGAGAAACATTCTACATCGCAACAAGTAATCACAGAAGGAACAAAAGACACAAGCATGCACATCAAACAATCATCGTCACGCAATCACACATACCCGATCTTCAACCATAACACATGTACAAGCCCCCCCCCCCCCCCCCCCTCCCATCATGTTCTTCATCCTGCATCACAACACAATCACGGGAAAGACCAACAAGAGAGGCATGCACATCAACAACCACACTCACACAGCATACATACACGATCATCAACGCATAACGCATGCACTCCCCCCCCCCCCCCCCCCCCCCCCCCCCCCACACACACACACACACACACTCTCACATGTTCATCCTTGTTGGCACAGACATAGTTAACACCATTCATAGTCCTTCCTGTCACAGTTCACAGCACTACAAGTCGGATATGGATGCATCTGTGCAGGATGTGTGTGTTTGCACCTGTGTCAGTTTGTGTGTGTGTGCGTGCATGTGTGAGTGTGCATGCATGCCTGTGTGTGTGTGTGTGTGCATGCACGTGTGTGTGTATGCACGTGTGTGTGTGTGTGCATGTGTGTGTGAGTGCATGTGTGTGTGTGTATGCACGTGTGTGTGGGCGTGCGTGTGTATGTGTCTGTGCATGCGTGCCTGTGTATGTGTGTGTGTTTTGGATGTCGAGGAGGAGACTGCCTTTTTTGCCAACCGGTACAGTGTTTATCCCATGCTTCCCCACTTAGAATGTCTTGTCTTTCTGGTGTATTTGGTGATTTCGGTCTCAAGTTGTCGAGCATGTTCATGTGCAGGGCATGAAAGTGTAAATAAGGCTGGCGGAAAAAGCAGAATTATGTAGTAAAGAAGGCAATATTAATCGGCTTTTCTTCAATCCCCCAGTTTCCAGCTACGCGTTATCCACACGTTGTTTATATCATTACCAATCAGCCAACCAGCGAACACTGGCACCATAACCCTTACTTTCCATTTAGGCCTATAGCATCACTTGTTTGGTTGTGAGTTCGACGAAGTGCAACGAATCAGATTGTTAAAGCAAACGGGTTTTGTTTTTAAGGATGTAGGGAGTGTTTCAGCGTGAAAAGAAAGCTCAGATTGTTAAGGCAAACGGGTTTTGTTTTTAAGGATGTAGGGAGTGTTTCAGCGTGAAAAGAAAGCTCAGATTGTTAAGGCAAACGGGTTTTGTTTTTAAGGATGTAGGGAGTGTTTCAGCGTGAAAAGAAAGCTCAGATTGTTAAGGCAAACGGGTTTTGTTTTTAAGGATGTAGGGAGTGTTTCAGCGTGAAAAGAAAGCTCAGATTGTTAAAGCAAACGGGTTTTGTTTTTAAGGATGTAGGGGGCGTTTCAGCGAGAAAAGAAAGCTCGAGATCGACCCCTAACAATCGGTTTCAAATCAAAATCGTGAAGTCACGGTGTGGACTGAACAACACAACTTTACCATATCGGGATCACACCCGTACTGCACTCGATCGACCCCTAGAGGTTATTTTCTGGCCTTCTGGCAAATAGGTTGGCGTGATCGCTTTAATTTGGTCGTGGAAGATCACTAAGGGCGATGATGGTGCAAAGGTCCGGCGTTGGTTCAGTAAAGACTGGAAGTTCACTGGAAGTCTGCCGGGAAAGGCCTTTGATCTGCCAGTTCTTGGTGATCAGACACTCACGCCCGATATTTGCTGACTGGTCTGGGTGAAATCAATCTACGAACCAGGGACACTGTTGTAAACACGGCCCTGCGAAAACTGAGACCGGGTCTTTCCTGCAGCTCTCACTGCAGGCATTTTTGCAAACATTTGCCTTCGCCTTCAAATATTTTATTTGTGATTTCTTGGTCCACTCTCTAATGACCATTCATCAGAGCACGTCGAGGTCTCGTAAGTAATGGACAAACACCGGGGATCATCAACCTCTCCAGTCAAGGCCACAAGCAACCTTGTGTCCACTCGACGTTTGGTGGCTGCGAGCACCCCCACCCGGCCCCCCTTTTTTTTCTTTCCTCTTATCTTTCTTCCTCTATCCCTTTCTCTCTGAGGCTCTCAACTTCCTCTTACTAATTGCAAAATAGTGATAATTCGTGAGTAGGACGACAAGGACGTGAGCGAGAGCAAACATAAGAAATCAATCCGCTAATCAGGGTATTGACTTAACTACAGAGCAATTTTGCAAATGTGATAAGCATTATGAGATGTACCTTCTTGGAGTCAGAAAAGAATCTTACAAGACCATCGACTCACAAGTGGATTGATGTTGCACAAGACTTCGGGACAGATGAGATTTTGCGGTGATGTGAAAAATGGCTGTTTTTAGACAACATTTACTGCCCCTGCGACCTTGAAGCAAGGTCAAGTCACTATTTATGTTTTTTGACGCCTTGTCATCATACACCATCATGCCAAATTGGGTGTTGATAGACTTAATAGTCTCCGAGAAAAATCCAACGTTAAAGTTTTTTTACAGACGCCCGGACGGACGAAACGGGCGAGTACATAGAGTCACTTTTGCTTCGCATGCAAGTCAAAAGTATATGAAATTCAAAGAACGATTTAATTCAACATTTAAGAAATTGATTTATGCCAAAAATTCTTTGACAAGTCCAAACTCATTATCTCAGAAGCACCCCACCCCCTTTCTGAAAGTTGCAAGGAAAGTCCAGTCAGTTTGTCCATGTTCAATAACGGGTGTGGCCACCATTTGCTGCCAAACAATCCATCACCTGTTGCCTCATCGAGCGGACAAGGTTCTGCATCATACAGTGTTAAAAAAAAGTAGGGGATATTGAGTTTGAAGCATAAAAATCACATGAATCTTAGAAGGCAGGAATTATTTATTGATGGTCATGGATAGCCACCCCATTGCCCTACATTTTCACACCATTGACCTAGTTCCTGGATGCTCGTGCAAAAAAGTAAATTAACGCAAGGCAGTTTGGGGTCAATGCCCCATTTTCACACAAAGGTTTTCTGCGTAAAAAAAAACACGTGCAAATCGAATAATTTTGACTGTACTCACTCCTGGCAAGTGTGTTCTAGCCACACAGTCGGTCAAAACTTCAGTTGAAATCATGCAGCGGCTAAGAGAAGACCAAAGATGGGTCGGAGTCGGAATGCTACAGACCGGAAGTACACAGGTGAACGTGGCAAGACACCTTGGTGTTTCACAGTCTGTCATCAGCAGACTGTGGAACCGTTACCGTAATACCGGAGAAGTTGTCGACAGGCCTAGAAGTGGGCGACCAAGAATAACCACCCGTCGTCAAGACTTGATCATCACCAATCATGCTCAACGAAACAACACCCAAAGTGCTACCCGGTTGAGACAACACCTCCAACGGGTAGCAGGGGTTCAAGTCTCCGCCCAGACCATCCGAAACCGGTTGCACGACGCTCAGGTGAACGCCTTTAGACCGCGGATAGTGTTGCCTCTCACACCACGCCATCGCCAAGCAAGAAGCGCCTGGTGCCGCATCCACCAACGATGGACCAGGCGCCAATGGGGTGACGTGATGTTTTCGGACGAATCGAGGTTCGAGCTGGACTTCAACGATGGCCGGGTGCGGGTTTTTAGACATCGTGGAGACCGTTATCATCAGGACAACATGATTGCTCACCACCGCTTTGGACGGGGCAGCGTTATGGTGTGGGGTGGCATCACCAGCACTGGCAGAACGCCCCTTCATGTGTGCCAGGGCAATGTCAATGGTGTTTACTACCGGGACAACATCATTGATCCACTTGTTGTGCCCTTTGCACGCCGCCATGAGCCGAGATTCATCTTGCAGGACGACAATGCCCCAGCTCATCGAGCAAATGTCGTCAGGAATCACCTGCAAAGACGGCAGACCAATTCCCTGCAATGGCCATCGATGTCCCCCGACCTGTCCCCTATTGAAAACCTGTGGGACTTTTTGGGGAGACGTGTCCGGGATGTCGTTCCAGCTCCCCACAACCTTCAGCAGCTGGCCCTTGTCCTTCAGCAGGAATGGGCTGCAATTCCTCAAGCAACCATCAGGCAGCACATCAACAGCATGAGGAGGCGCTGCACAGCCTGTTTGACCGTTAACGGAGGCCCAACCCGTTATTAGAGACTTTCAGAACTTTTGTTATTTTTGAAATGTCACCCTGCTTTGAGGGGAAGCGTGTAAAAAGTCACGTGACTAATTTTGTTGTTGATTTTTGCTTTGAAAATGTTGTTAACATGCTGTTGCATCCATAATGAAATAAAGCAAGTCTCTGATTATACACGGAATTTGGTTATAGTCTCATTTATATCAATATCCTCTACTTTTTTTGAAACTATGTTGTGGGATGGCGAGCCACTCCTGCTGCAGGAACTGGAAGAGCAGAGGAGCATCTGCGGAATGGGGGCGATTGTCCACTACGCGGCGTCCCAGAATGTCCCACAAGTTTTCAATGGGAGCCAGGTCTGGGGGATCTTGCTGGCCAGTCCATGCGGACAACCTGCTGACGCTGCAGAAAGTCCCTCACCACCACAGCACTGCGAGGGGTGGCGTTGTCCTGTAGACAGGAGCCACGTCCCATGGCCCGCAGAGTGGGGACGATGATCGGCCTGACAATCTCATCTCTGTACCTGATGCCGGTCAGGTTGCCTCGGATGAGGTACAGAGGAGTCCTCCCATGGAGATGAAAGCCTCCCCACACCACAGATCCCCCTCCATAACGGTTGTACTCTTGGACGCAAGCATCGATGAATCGCTCGCCTACACGTCGCCACACGCGCCTCCGAGCATCACTGTTCGACAAGGTAAACAGAGATTCATCGGTAAACAGGACTGTGCCCCACTGCTGCCTGTTCCAGCACTGGTGGTTGCGGCAGAACGCCATCCGAGCTCGGCGATGTGGTGTCAGCGGTGTTCGGATGGCAGGGACCCTTGAGTGGAGGTCCACCTCGTGCAGGCGTCGCTCGACGGTGTCCTGGGAGATGGTAACGTTGGTGGCCGTCCTCAGGGTGACTCTCAGGGTCCTGGCAGTGATTGTTCGGTCACGCAGCGCCAAAAGTTGAAGATAACGGTCTTCGCGCCGGCTCGTTGCTCGTGGGCGTCCGGAGCGGGGCCGTTCATCAGCACTTCCGGTGGCCTGGAAGCGTTCGTGCAGGCGTTGGATGACAGAGTGGCTCACTCCAAGCCGTCTGGCGACTTCTCGGCCGGCAGTTCCATCCTGAAGCCACCCCAGCGCTCGTCCACGATCAAGTGTTGACAGTCTCTGTCTTGGAGGCATGATTATTGAGAGCCCTTGTTGCGGCCCTTAAATACCCGTTGGTTTGTAACTTTTGCTGAACAGTGGTCACTAGGGACATGGCTTGCACGTGCAATATGCCAGAATCCTGCAGCGACATTGCTTCTTCAGCGAAACTCGACTAAACTTTGCAAAATTCTCGTGAATTTGCAACGTTTTTGGCTCCGCTGACAACACGTTTGCTCAACGGCAATGCCTGCATAACAGGTTTGGGCACTAGCAGCAATAAATAAAGTTGCAGCGTAGCCCACCTTGCGTCATTGTAAAATAAATATTTGTAAAGCTACTGATAACAAGGGCCGGCCTTTAACTTTTGCTGACCAGTGTAAATTGTACATGCAAAACACGAATTCACAATGTGCAGAGAAGTTCACATGGCACCTGCTTGAGTAGAAGGAAGAAGTCCGACAAATGCTGGGTGTGTGCGTGTTCGTGTGTGTGTGTTTATGTGTGTGTGTGTGTGTGTGTGTGTGTGTGTGTGTGTGTGTGCGTGCGTGCGTGCGTGTGTGTGTGTGTGTTACTCCAAGTGTCTTCATGTCTGTCTTATTTTGCCTTCTGTGGATGCCGTCTCGCAGCTCTGCAGGAAAACTTGCTGCAGATGCAGAGGTATAAGAAGAAACTCCAGCGCAAGGGTGAAGATACCGACCCCCACTGAAGAGAAAGACGACAGGTAAGACAGTTGCAAACATTATTTTCACATACGGACTGATTGGTACGAGCTTGATGTCGCTATTGTCTCTGTTGCAGCAAAGAATCTATCATCGACGATGATTGTTGGTCGGCATGCATGAATTCAGAAATTATTTTTAAAATGTAATACCGCAGCAAGGAGCCACACTATAGAGGTTGCGTAGGAATGCAGTGCCTTTTGTGTTCAGTGTTGCTTATTGAAGGTGACATTACCAACGAGCTGTGAGAACGTTTTGCCTTTATGGCGATGATAAAGATAAACAGCCTTCACAGAAAACATTACTACGGCAGAATTCATATGAAATTTGCACCTGGCGTCCGTATTTATCTATTTGCTCAGACAACAAAGCCTTTGTAGGATTCTGACCATGCTATGAGAGCAAAACCAGAGAACACTAACTAAATCAAGTAACAAAAAACGGTTCGATCGGAAGTCCAACAGAAGATATCTTTTCACTGAAGTTGTACGTAGCCTAGTTACTGAGGACTTGTTCCTCTCTGTATGGCAAGAGGTGACACCTTAGGCTTGTTCAGGAGGCGCAGCGCTGCAAAGCGCTGCTCAGCGCGGCATGTGATTCACTCCTGAACAGCAAATTTGGGGCGTGATTCACTCAGCGCTGAGCAGCGCTGTGAATCACCAATCCGACGTGATTCAGACGATTTTGCATCAAATTCAAAATGGCGTCTTCGATCCCGCACTGGCCGTCGATGCGTAAAATAACCCTCAGAAACATCATTTTGGGACTGGAACGGGCTTTATTTGCCCCAAGCGCTCTGTATGTGCGAGTAATGGCAAGTAAGGATGACACAGTAGTGGACTTTATTCATGCAGAATACCTTTAAACGTGCATAAACGATGTCTGTGGCAAAGAAAACACTTTCTTCGCGTCTATCAACACAACATGGGGCGCAGAAGATTTACCTCCCCTTTAACAAGTGAAGCGCTGCACTACATTAGGTGTTCAGGAGAGGCAAAGAGCGCTCAATTGCCAACATGAAGCGCTCATGCAGTGCGTTGTACTCCTGAACAAGCCTCAAGTCTTTCTTTGCTCGACAGTCTCTCAGCAGAAGTGTGGCGAATCCTCAAAACTACGTCGGCATGCTACTGAAGTTTCCGGAAAAGCTTCCATAAACGGGCCACACCAGTGGACTCGTCCGAGGAGAGGGGTGTGACTAAGCCGGCAAGCATGCGTGAAACAAACTGGCGGGACACATCTGACTGGCTGCGTTTTTACGTGTTTGTTTGTCCTTTTTCGAATCGTCAGATTCTTTTGTCATTCTCTGTATGAATCACCGCAAATTCACCGAGAATTAACCAATCAAGATCGCTTGCCAGTTAAATGCTGTTGTTTGCTGGCTTGTATTGCCCGCCAGCTTGGCCAGCTTTCCACACCCCTCTCCTCGGACGAGTCCACTAGTGTGGCCCGTTTATGAAAGCTTTTCCAAATTTTCAATAAATTTTGTAAGATGCGGGTTGCGTCAGATATCAATTCGTGAGACTGAAGTCCACGACTGTACGAATCTCCATGGCGGACTGGAATCTGATGATTTATTCTTTAGTCAGTCCGGTCCCCAAGAGTTTCTGTGGTTGAGATGAAATTAGTTTCTATGCCTATTCAAAATACAGCCGTAACGGTTTGGAAAACAAAATCTTGTCTTGAGCCTGGGGCGTGTTGTTTAACCTACCTATAGCTGGCAAATATTAGGCCGGTGTCAACATGTGTCGATCATTTGACTGTCTCTACATCTGCTTTCATCATGAGGTGTAAATGGTCCAGCATGCTAAGGCGTTGGGCTTTGCAGCGAGGCGCTGTGCCGTGGTTCAATCCCAGGGGCGGGAGAGATGGGAGAAAAGTTATGTTGATCGAGGAAAATTGCTGCGACCCTGTCTTGTCACTTTGTCTGGTATGAATGTGTGCATGATTGTGCCTGAATGCATAGGTGAACATCGATTGATGCACCTGTTGGTTAAACGTCTTTACGTGCCAACAAGAATGAAAGTTGTGATGTCTGTGGGATCTTCCCAGAAATCCATGGTGTTTAGTTTACGTTTACAATATGTTTGTTAACACATGTTGATACCGGCCTATTCCTCGCAAGATCTTGCAAGGCTACTAGTGTAAGCAACGCGCTCCCCGACACTAGCTTTGCAAGCAAGGCACATGGGAGTGTTTAGTGAGTCACTGAGTCCAGCCAAAGATTATAAGTTACACATGTAACCTATAATCTTTGGTCCAGCTGAGAAAGTAATACGGTGAATTTCGATCCCATTTCGATAAAACACACAAGTCTTCCAGAGAGTTGTTGTTGTTTTGTTTTGTGTGTGCGTGAGTGTGTGTGTGTGTGTGTGTGTGTGTGTGTGTGTGTGTGTGTGTGTGTGTGTGTGTAAACAAAGTGTGAGATTCGATTTGGCAGTGCTCCCCGGGGAGTGCAATAACATTTGCTGGCAAAACCAGGCAGCAATGAAAGCGTAGAGACTTTTTTAAATCCCGCGTAACCGAGAACGCGTGAAAGGATCTCTTGCCTTGCTTGGTGACTTTCCTTTGGACAGTGGCAACTAGGACACACACGTGACCGCATGCACACTCTTCCGTAATTGAAGGGACCTTTCTCTCAGTCGCTGCCTAAGAAAACACTGGAAGACACAGGCGCTATTGCGGGTCCTTGACAGTTCGTTCTCTATGCTAAGCTGCCGGCAGTGTGCCGGTACAAGGCTTGCTGCCTAAGGTTGCAAAAACAATTTACTTACCCTTTATTCTCGAAACGAACTGATCGTGACCAATTCAAAAGAACGCGTTTGTCTGCCCCCCTAGGGAGACAAGTATTCTGGAGATGTGGTTGTAGTTTACAAAACCGACGGGACTGGCATTTCTGGACGAAATCGTTGAGATCGACGTTGGAGATAGTGCAGTTGTTAGCGGAATGGTTTCACACAAAGAAGACTTTGAACACCTGACAACTCCATTGCCAGACGATTCGACCGGAGAATGAAGACCTACATAATATGACTTACCTAACACGTAGTTGCAACTAGCTGAATGGAAACCACGTAGCTAAGTTCCCCCAAGGAAGAGGACCCCCCCGGCAGCGCTGGATGAAAGCTTGGTTGTCCACGACAGTGAATCTGCATCTGAGGAGGGTGTTTGGGGTAGCACCACGCCTCTGTTGTCGTTTCAAATAAAAACCTCTGGAGCTGAACCTCCAGGTTTTGGCATAAAAAAACAACCAATAAAGCTGTGAGGATCTCCAGTAAACCTGGAGGGATTAAAAAATCCTTCTTTCTCCTTCACTATTGTCCAATCTCCTCGAAATTACGTCACGTTATTCGACGTCAAATGATCACGTCACACATTCTGCATTCGGACTCTTTGACAACACCAAAACGTAAAATAGTCACTTTTTTTTCAAATCTCGATTCTGAAAATTTGATACATTCAATCAGACCTAACTTCCAGTAAGTGTGCAAAATGTCAAGGAAATCCGTCTAGTAGTTTTTGAGATATCAGCCGTTAAGTCGGGACAGACAGACAGACAGACAGACAGACAGACAGACAGACAGACAGACAGACAGACAGACAGACACACCCCACACACACACACACCCACACACACACACATAAAGCTGTGAGGACCTCCAGTAAACCTGGAGGTATAAAACAGCAATAAAAACCGCTGGCGCTGAACCTCCAGGTTTTGGCATTAAAAAAAAGAAGAAGATCGGGTTCGAACCCACAACCTCTCGAGAAAAGAGGGGGAAAAACACACACACTTAAAAACACAAAAAACCAGGTCGGGTTCGAACCCACAACCTCTCGAAAAAAGAGAGACATAAAAAAGTTTCAGCGCAGAATCGAACCTGGTCACGCATGACCAAGAGTCCAACGCTCTACCAAATGTGCCATTGGAGAACTGGTATGACGGAGTGTTTGTAAAGCATTTATAACGTTCTTTTCCGTAAACCGCCTTGGTTCGTATTTTGCACTGTAAATTGTAGAAAAATGGATGATAGTGCATGAAATTTGAGTGGTCTTGTACATTTTAGGATACTCAAGGTCTATTTCTGCCAAGGTTAATATCGATTCACTGCCATTAAATGGCCACGCATTTCGCCATTCCGTCAACTGACATTTTAGGGGGGGGGGGGTGTTTTCGAGTTTACGACCTAAATAAATCACTTTCTTTTCAAACCTCGATTCTGAAAATTTGATACATTCAATCGGACCTAACTTCCAGTAAGTGTGCAAAATGTCAAGGAAATCCGTCCAGTAGTTGTTGAGATATCAGCCGTTAAGTCGGGACTGACAGACTGACACACAGACAGACAGATAAAGTCTGTAGGACCTCCAGTAAATCTGGAGGGATAAAATCATTTGAGTGGTATCACAGTTAAGTGGGTGTTGCGGTGGTTACATTTAGCTTTAACCTGATTCAGTAAATAATTTCCTTATTTTGTACATGCTAATCTAATGAAGCTGTTGTAAAATGAATGAAATAGCTATATGTAATCGGAGATGCATGATTGGACACTAAACAACTCAAAAGTCTTTTTAAAAAGCATTTTAATGTTGTTCAAATCGACTTGCCGCAATAAAACTATAAGTTCAAATAACCCCACTGTCACAAATGCTAACTATTTGTGAAACTTCACTGTTAATGTGTCAGAATATAAATGAGAACATTATCTACGCCCACGTTGTTGCTAGAAGTTGCAAATTTGCCCTTTTTTCCATGTCGAGATCAAACTCAAATACAATGCTTGCTTCAGTTCTCGATTAAATCTTAATGGAAACAACTCCTAATACAAACACCCCACCACCACCCCTCACCCCCTACAATTACCATGTTGGACCTGGTTACCGATGAGAGTTCTGTATGACACATGCGGTGGCAGACAATTATTTTGTTTACCAGTATAATAATGTACTTATCTATTTTCTCTAGCGAAGCCACTGCGACTCCAAGCATTAATCGGCACCACTGGACTGTGGGTCTCTGTCACCATGGCGACCACCTCTATTTCCCGTATCTTTGCACTGTGTGTGCTTGTTTTGCCGAAACCTTCAGAGCGCATGTTGTGCCTGAAAGGGCTGGGGTACAGTAACGGCCAATTTCAACGTCCCGCCTCAGTGGCAGAACACAAGCACCTAGCCATAAAGCCACCGCCTTGAAGGCGCAAACAATGGTTTGGTGTAGGTGGAATGCCATAGGGAAGCCGTTCGACCCAGCCGTGACCCATCCCAGCCTGACGTCATCTGGCTTCCCGTTTGTGACGTGGAATCTGTTGCCAATGCAGACGTGTGGGTATAAACATGCCGCAGTGTGGCTTCAGGATTTACACTTGATACGCGAGCGGTTCCTTGACAAGAAACGTGATGCGTCTAATCAGAACGTAAATTGTAGATCTTCTGTGTCACAAGCCATTCTTTTTGGCTGTTCGTTTTTTTTTTAAGCGTGTCTGAGTTGTGTATTTTATAAGTGTTTAAAACAGTGTTAGAAATTGTTAAAGATTTCGAGTTTCACCCTGACTTCTGATGTAGGGGCATATTTGCATGCTCCCGTTGCTCATTTTGGGGTATGGAACATTCTATTCATTCTATAAATAAACATTTTCAACTGTAATCTGAATCTTACACAGAAGAATCAAACGCTGTCTAACTCTTTTAACGAACTTTCAACGAGCAAGCTCTCTCTCTCTCTCTCTCTCTCTCTCTCTCTCTCTCTCTCTCTCTCTCTCTCTCTCTCTCTCTCTCTCTCTCTCACCCACCCCAACCCACCCAAAATTGTCTCCACGCCATTCTGTCTCATGAACGTGTTCTCTCGTGATAGCCTTCTTCTAATAGTGATTTTATGCACGTGCGAATTCAATATGCGAATTCAATACATGAATACACAGCACTTCAAACTATCAAAATGATTGCATTGTCTTATTCTTCCTGCTTGGAAGCTAATACCGTCGGTTAGACACTCCATTCCAACTTTGCAGTAAAATACTCTCCAGCAAAACAACAACAACAGCAATAAACTGTAGTGTCCAGGGATCGAACGTTCTCTCGTGGTCTCGACTGCTGTCTGAAGTAGTGCCAAGCACTGGGAACGCGACGATCCACGGTTTACTTTGCTCTTTGACTGGAAATGGCGTCCTGGCCTTTGCAAACACACATATTTGGAAAGAGCAAGTGCAAAAGCAAACAATACGCGCTGGGTGTGCACGATGAAGTGGATCTTGTTTCCTATCTGGAAATTATGCGGTGTGTTTCTGTAAGGATTCTCGATGGTAAACTGGTCATGATTCCTTCTGTAAATGGAACGAGCAAATGTGTTTTTCTGGTTTAAAAATGTTATTGAAAAGTATCCCGAATGATTGCACGTACGTATTCCTCCACTGCAACCCGTTTTCCCGTTCCCCTTTGGACACCATTTGGCACTAACATTCCCCACTCTGCACGTACGTGTTCCTCCACTCCAACCCGTTTTCCTGTTCCCCTTTGGACACCATTTGGCACTAACATTCCCCACTCTGCACGTACGTGTTCCTCCACTCCAACCCGTTTTCCTGTTCCCCTTTGGACACCATTTGGCACTAACATTCCCCACTCTGCACGTACACACACGCAGGTGCGCGAGCACGCGAAAAGATGCGTTATCGCATTTGTACTCTAAAGCTCGTTTTCCCTCTACTCGAGCAAAAAGCCCTTAGGTACCTCGATAAAGTGGCCAGGAATGAGCAGCACTAACCTTCTTACCCTTCATCTAAATCCTTGGTCAGCTGATCATAAAAATCAGGCGGCATTAACTGTAAATCCCTCTACATTGTGCATATCGGGTTTTGCAACCTAATAGGATTCCAAACATAGAGTCGGTGGTGTTTCGCGGATGGCCTTCTGGTACTGATAGAAACACATACTACATGCAAAGAAAGCACTGGAAGGTGTCTGACTCTTTTTGTATGATTTTAAAGTGTGATGCTACTTTGGTATGCATAAACATTCATATTTCCAAAAATGTACCGGCATATATATGCACAGCTGATTTGTCATGATACTAGACTCGCTACAGATTAGATCACAACAATCTGTCCCGTAGGTCAAAACCCTTTACTCCGGGTGGAGAACTGTTCAGTGCCTGTGGCGCGGTATCGAACCTCGACACGGTAACAGACCAGTCAAGTCCGATTCCCATCATCGCAGAACGGGACTTCACACTCACACCTGTGTATTCACCCATAGTTCTCCAATCACTCTCCTGGGTGGCTCCCGGATCACAAAATGGCCGGTGGACGAGGAGGCGGTCCAAATATAACATTAGTGCCGCCTCAATGGGGCCCGGCAAGGAGTCATAATGACCGCTCAAGTGGCGACGGTCAGGGGAGCAAAAA
This sequence comes from Theodoxus fluviatilis, assembly GCA_034096865.1. Taxonomy (NCBI): domain Eukaryota; kingdom Metazoa; phylum Mollusca; class Gastropoda; order Cycloneritida; family Neritidae; genus Theodoxus; species Theodoxus fluviatilis. Next base: position 70,537 of record JAWQFJ010024016.1, on the reverse strand, counting down.
GGCGTGGGTCAACACAGGCCGCGTAACGCACACCCGACACTCCACGGCGTTGGACATCTGGCAGCCAGCAGGACATGAGCGGACATGGGCCAGACTACCCACGGCTACCGTGACCAGTAGCTCATTGGCAGAGGGTCAGTCAAGAAGGAAGCAAGAAAACAGACAAAAAGGAAGAAGGCAACGGGAGGCAACAGACAGGCAGTTGGAGCAGAGAAACTGGATGGATGGTGCAGTGGCTTCTTCCGGCAAAAATGAAGGAGTCTTCGATGTACACGCAGCGCTGATGCACTGATGGACCTGCATGTATGGACTACGGTGTTTAACTATGTGAATAATAAACTCTGCCTGCAAGCTCAGTGCCCTTGAAGACTCAATAGACTCAGCAAGTACAGGAACGGGTTTGTTGTAGGTCGTATGCATGTGACATCGTTCCATTGGTTTGTTTTGATGTTTAGTCATGATCTAATGTTCCCATTTCGACCACATGAAAAGGAAGCATGAGCAAAAAACAGGGAAAGAACATAGGCCTACATAAAAGCATGCTTGTATTCAAAACTTAATGAATCAGGAAGTTTACAAAGATTCTGAGTAAGAAAAAAGACAATCTTCTTTGTTTCCATAGCATATTTTATTAAATCTTGATAGTCTCAGATGAAAACTTTTCACAGTTGCTGGCTTGTTAAATCTCACACAAATGCACACATGCCCCTGCGTGTACCTTGTGCATACACCCGCCCATGCTTTTCATTGCTTATGTGAATGTCCACGTAAGCGCGTTCGGGGGTGGGTGGATGGGTGTATGCATTCAAACTGGCATGCATACATAAAATACGTGCATAAAATGCGCGAGTTTGGAATTAGAATGGTAGAGAAATAACTATATTTGTAGAAGCCTCGATGTAATTTCGAAATCTGGCAGATGCGCGACTTCACACAGCAGTTAGAAACCCTTTACGTTGAGTAAAACTTTCTTCCAGTGCATTTGATTTCCAACTTTTACTCAGTCATTGTGAAACCAAGGGGAGTGATCCATTCACGAAGTCAACAAAGACAGCACATTTCAGTGAAACATAATCCTCTCAAGCGAGATTAAGATCTTGAGAGGACGCCGAGGAGCTGACTATTCGTGGATTGCTTGGACAATTTGATCCTGAGATTTCTCCAAAAGCCAGTCAAAGAAAGGGTGGCTCTTAATGGCTCACTTACAAGAATAAATAGGAAAGTTTTAGATTTGCATCCGTTGGCACTGTATACGCCGATCAAGTCCAAAACTCCCCGGGGAGTAGAGTGCTGGGTGGGGTGGCAATACAGGGTCTATCTAGTTACCCATACCCACAAGCCAAACGCTTTGTTTGTGACGTCTCATACATTTACAACTTCTCTATTCAGCTGCTCTCGATCCGTCTCTCCATTACGGATATACTATTATTTATTTATTTTTTAACTCTAACTTCTAACCCTGTCTGTCTCCCCTGCCCCATTCCCCTCCATTGAGCCCATGCATTCCTATTCAAAATTCCGCATTCGCGTCTCGCTCCAACCCCGATCTATCTTCCTCATTTTACCGGCTCTTCTGTCCCGCGCTATCCACTCCTCTCCCATTTCCGCGACGTCTCCTTGCTAAGGTGCCTGAACATCCTCTGTATTGTGACAGCGCCTTGCGGTTGTTTTTCCCGTTGCCATTCGCGAATCTTCGGCAGGCGATTTCTCCGACCAAGGAAGCTTGACGCACCACTTGAGCAGTTTTTTATTTGTCCATTGGCTCATACGTATTTACCTGTCCTGTCTGCCGGGCCCCCTGGGGTTTCAATATATGGAGAAGCGATTAAGGTCGCCCCGATACGGGCAACATTGTGGTGCTTTTTTACGATCCTGGTGCTGGCCGGACCGAGATTAACTCAGGAACTAAGGCTCCTGATTTAAGGCGCGGCTCTGAAGACACTGGCTCGACACAAAGCAGGGTGGGTGGGTGGATACAGACGCAATGCTGATCAACCTGTCGCTGGTCTCTCCTCAATCAAAAGCCATTCTCTTCACCCTCCCCTCCCCCCCCCACGCCCCACCCCACCCTCCCTATCCTCACCCGCCCTACCCCCCACCCTCCCTACTCCCACCGTCCGTACCCCCAGCTCACCGAGCTCCTAATCTTCGCCCGACTCTCACCTGCCGCCTCGCGTTCATCCACTGACTGAAAACTTCTTTCAACACGTGTACTATCATCATTATCACTACTGCTGCTACCACCATCACTTCCACTACCGCCACCGCCATTACACCTCTCTAAACTGCCATCATCGACACCAGCACCACTTCCACCACTGCACCATTCTACACCACCCACCACCATCACCAACACCACTGCCGCCGCCGCCGTTACCATCAACAACACTACTATCTTTACCACCAATATCATCACCGGCATTGCCCCCGTACCACACAGCCCTCTTCCCTCCTCTACCCCTGTTCCCCCACCCCACTTCCTCCAATAGTCTATCGTCATCACCACTACCGCCACAGTCTCTCGTTCCCCTACCTCGACCATTCACATAGATCCGGCTCCTCTATGCTAGCTCCCCCACCCACGTCCCCCTGGCACGTGTCTCGCAAGACGCGTAACGGTAAGTTGCCGACAGTCGGTAGCCAAAACGATCAAGCGAAGCCGTGGAAAGAGAGACCTGGTGCCCAGATATGTTGCCAAAGTGTGGGAGAGGTTGACTCAGTGCACGTCTCCAGTCTTCGGTTCTGCTCCGCTTTGGCCACTCGTGTCTTGATTCACGCTGGGAAGAGGAGATGTGTGGCCACCCAGGTGGACAACGGCGGAGATAGAACACGGACAGTTTATTGGGAGGCCACCTCAGCTTGCGCCAGTGTCCCCGAGGACTGACATAAGACTGACGGCGGCAATATCGAATCCCCACGACGGAATCCATTGTGGTTACGGGAACCCCGCTGTGTCCCGGCCTGCAGAATGCGGAATGAGTGCCAACACCACGGACTGATGAGAGTCACATGTATGGTTGCAGAAGAGGTAGCATTCCTCTGATCTCCCGGAGAGCGAGTGAACAACAGTCTGCAGATAACTGGGAAAACTCTCTGCTCGTCATGACGAAAAGGTTAGTCTACGGTTTGAGTCACCCACAGTTAGCTGAAAACATATCAAATTCCGTTGATTTTTATAATTATGTTGAAAGCGATTGTACTTCATACAACCCAATGTTTTAGTTCATCTAGTTAATAATGTATTGATATGCCGCACATCCTTATAGTTTCACCTGGATTGTCAGCCACCAACACGTGAAGTTGTCCGTCAGTCTACTCTGATGGTCAGCGGGTGTCCTGACTGTCTCTTCTAAGCTCAAAGAAACCCGTGAAAGTTTGGAGGCGGAAAGAGCAGGCTGACACTGTCGAGGGGTCTCTTACCTGTGTGGGGTGGATCACTACATGACATGGGAGTGTATTACATTCTGTACAACTACTGATATTCCTGTCTTGAAGTATCCCAGTATGATGAGATAAAGTGTCGTGCCCACCTACATGTACAAGACGTCTGCACAGCTCTGTTGTCTCTACAATAGTTCTAAGAGTGGCGTTTTCTGTTAGGCGCACCCATGTCAGTGGGCATCCTCTGTTAACATTTGCTTGCATTCACGTCTCCCTGCCTTCCTGTGTTCACATTTCTGAGTTTCTTCTTCCACCTCTCTCCTCTCCTCTCTCCTCTCTCTCTCTCTCTCTCTCTCTCTCTCTCTCTCTCTCTCTCTCTCTCTCTCTCTCTCTCTCTCTCTCTCTCTCTCTCTCCTGATTTACTTCGTCTTCCTGTCCTTGTGTCATTCTTCAGGCATCTGATTAAGTGTGTGTTTAGGTGCGTACATAATCAGTGAGTAAATCCGTCAGTCAGTCAATCAGTCAGTCAGTCAGTCAGTCAGTCAGTCAGTCAGTCAGTCAGTCAGTCAGTCCATCAGTCAGTCAGTCAATCAATCAGTCCATCAGTCAGTCGGTTGGGCTAGTGAACTCCTATACGTGCCTTGCGTTTAACTATGAGCACCTATCCGTTAGACCTCTCCTCCTCAACTCACAAATACCATTCATTGGGGTGATTGTAGAGCAAAGCGGGGCTTATCCAGGATAGCGCCTCTGTCCTGGATATTTACTGCACTCTGCACGTGGGTGCACAGGGATTACGAGTGCCGACGTGTCAGGACGGGGTGTCTATGACAGGAGTTAGTTCATTCCCCTTGATTGCCCAAGCTCAACCGTCTCGTGTTTCAGTAAGTACAACCCTGTCGACCATTCATCTTCTACTAACGCAAGGAAGGCTTTGACTTCCTGGCTCGTAATTGCAGTACCGAAATGGAAACTGCAGCGACCGATCACTTGAACAGAAATTATTGCAAGCCCCGCCACCTGCAGAACGACACTGCTGAACAATTCCTTAGATGCAGGGATCGTTGCCTCCCCCCAAAGCCAGGATTAATAACCGGGCCGTGTTCGCGTTGCACGCTCGCTATCCCCTCTCGACTGAACAGGCCCCTGGTTCAATGAAGCGTAATAAGCTTTGAAGTAATGATTGAGACGTTATCGATCCGGCAGGAGACCGGAACTGTTCGATCGCTTACAAGACCACTATCAAACTCTCACTACACTGCACCCAGAATACACAGTGGACCCGATAGATCCCCTACGCTTTTGAAGTTGCACAGTTCACTGAAAGTGAAATGCAGACAGAGTTATGGCGGGTTCCCAAGTGTGACTCACAGGATCTGGACTGGAGTGTGTACCAAGGCCTCCCTGGGTGACAAGAGCTGGATATTGCAAAGAAGTAATCAAGCATTCATGTTTTCATCTCTGGCGTTCCAGCATCTGACTAAAACGTCAAGCGAGAGAAGCTCGGAAATTGGTGCTTGCTTAATTAAATGACCACCCAGAACGAGACCATAAACCGCCTAAGATAGATTGGCAGGATGCAGTACAACAAGTTAATCCAGTGTTCCTGATGCGTGCTGACGCCTGAAGAAAGAGGAATTGTAGCGACCAAAATAATTTCCCGGCCAAAATAATTTCCGGAAGTCATCGCAGAGTTATCTGCTCGGCTCTCTCTTTATGCGATCTACCGCTCCTGCACCTGTTCTTCGCATGGAATATATCCCGACAAACGACGCATTAGTTGCTTTATGAGTTTTTGTGTTTTTGGTGCATTTGTGTCGTTTAACACATAATGTAGCGTTTAAAAAAGTTTTTCCCGTGCAAAGCCGTCTCCCCTGCCGGAAATAATATGGGAGTCACTTACCTGTAGTCTGTTTGTAGTCTGGTTTTATAAAACGCGACCGTTGACTGACTTCAAACGCCCGGGGAGTTATGCTAAGATCCGGCCGCGTTAATATATCTGCGTTTTGTGACAAACGTCTTGCTCGGCGGTACTGTACTCCATGCACCTTAACGGTCCGCGTGATTCGGGTGGAATCTTAAGCTAAACGACGTTCCGAATGTTTCCGACTTCGACCATTTCAGCAGCGATAATAAACGTCGTTTAGCTTAAGATAACACCCGAATCACGCGGACCGTTAAGGTGCATGGAGTACAGTACCGCCGAGCAAGACGTTTGTCACAAAACGCAGATATATTAACGCGGCCGGATCTTAGCATAACTCCTAGGGCGTGCGAAGTCAGTCAGGCGAAGTGGCGGGTGCCGTCTCTTTTTAGAGTTGAATTTTCAGCACGTCCCTCGCAGATAACTCTGCGATGACTTCCGGAAATTATTTTGGCCGGGAAATTATTTTGGTCGCTACAGGAATATTGACTGTCGTGTTATCGCGTTTTTATCACTTGGTTTTGCCTTCGTTCTAATTATATGTCATTAGATGACGCGTTATGCGCGCATGCGCGACGGGGGAATTGTCGGGCGCCATGTAGAGGGCACTGTAAGAAGTATCGTAGTAAATTCTACGAGTTGAACTATTTATAATATAAGCCTCCAGTCTTCATTGATTGAAAGAAGTACAACGCTCGGAACACAACATGGTGGCAGCGGTAAACTGTGAACTGCATGTGTGCTGAACTGAGATCCAAATCCAGTGTCAGTCTTGCTGCGAACTTTCTAGAACCGATTTCACGTGGTACTGGTCTAAGGAGTAACAGTGAAGCCTTCGGAAAACTTCGACTTTAGCAAACCTACAGCATGACCCGAGTGGAAGCAACGTTTCTAGAGATTCTTCACGGCTTCAAAGCTGCACAAAGAAGACGTGGAGGTTCAGATAAGTACTCTTATTGAGGTCATGGGCCCAGACGCAGAGAAGGTTCTGACGTCATTTCAACTGTATGAAGAACAAGGGAAAGTACGCCACTATTCTAGAGAAATTTGATGACTACTTCATTCCGCAAGTAAACGTCATACATGAAAGGGCCAGGTTCCACTGCCAACCAGAAGCAGGGGGAGACCATAGAAGCCTAAGTGAGAGGTTAGTATGATCTGGCAAAGCTAGCACAGATACAGAACAAAGATGAAGCAATCAGAGATCGTCTTGTCCTTGGAGTTCTTGATCGCGAGCTCTCAGAAAAGCTCCAACTCATACCAACACTAACACTCCAAGATGCCATCACTGCAGCACGGCAGTATGAGCAAGTAAAGACACACCTCCCAGAACAACGCCAGACCATTGATGCAGTCCACAGCGGCAAAGAGGACGATGGTGGCCATCACAGCGGCGGTCGGCGCAGCAGTTACAACGGTAGTCGAGGTGACAGATCCGGCAGTCATCCACAGGGCGGCGGCTCTGGCCATAGGGGCGGCGGTCAGCAGAATCAGCATGCCAGTGGCAGTCCACGCGGCCGTGGAAATCAACACTTCTCGCAGAGAGGGAAAGGAGGTTACTCATCATCATCGTCATGCTCAAGATGTGGTCGTCACCATAGCAACACAGAAACCTGTCCTGCACAGGGAAAAAGGTGCAGAAACTATTCAAAGCTAAACTACTTCGCAGCAGTATGCAGAAGCAAATCGATGCACTCAGTGGAAGAGCACCACTACGCTACGACTACCAGTATGAACAAAAAGGAGGAGAAGAAGAGGACGAAGTACACAGCGTGACACAAGAAGAAAGCTTCATTAAGCCAGTGAACAGTGGGACCAGCAACAAACCACCGTGGACTACAGTCTCGACAGTTGAAAACAGCAAAATCACGTTCAAGATCGACACAGGGGCCGACGTGAGCGTCATTTTGGCAGCCCAGTACAACAAGATGAGTCCACGACCACATGCACTGGATGAGAAACCAGTCGACTGCACCCCAATGAAAATATTGCTGAGAGACGATGTACAACCTTACAGCCTACACACAGCGCGCAGAATACCAATATCACTGTTGGAGAAGGTCAACAAAGAGTTGGCCAGGATGGAAGCCAAAGGCATCATAGAAGGAGTGACTGAACCTACAGACTGGTGCGCTCCCATCGTACCAGTACTGAAAAAGTCCGGTGACGTGAGGATTTGCACAGATTTCAAGAAGCTCAATCTGGCTGTGAAGCGAGAGAGGTACATCCTTCCAACTCTCGACGACATTCTGCACAAGCTATCAGGGTCAGCGTTCTTCAGCAAGCTCGACGCGACTTCAGGCTTCTGGCAGTTGCCTCTCGACCTTTCGACAGCGAAGCTCACCTCGTTCATAACCCCAACATCCGGGAGATATTTCTACAAGAGACTCCCTTTCCGAATATCCTCAGCGCCTGACATTTTTCAACGCACAGTCGAAAACATCTTGAAGGATCAGAACAACGTCGTCTGCTTCTTCGACGACATCCTCGTCTACAGCGAAGACGAGCTGTCCCATGAGCGCCACCTGGGCGGCGTCATGAAGAAACTAACCAGTGTCAACCTCAAGCTCAACCCAGACAAGTGCGAGCTGAGAAAGCAAGAGATCGAGTTTCTTGGGCATCGCATCAGCAAGAACGGAGTCTCTCCAGATCCGACCAAGGTTGAAGCCATCACCAACATGCCAGACCCCACCAACGTGACGGAGTTGAGGAGAGTTCTGGGCATGATCAACTTTCTGGGCCGATACTTGCCGAACCTGTCGACAGTACTGCGGCCAGTGACAGAACTTTTGGAGAACGACAGAGCCTGGTCATGGGTGCCAGCGCAGATCAAAGCCATGAGTGAGGTGAAGAAGATGCTGACGTCAACATCCACACTTGCCTTCTACGACCCAAGAAAGCCCACAACAGTGAGTGCAGATGCAAGCAGCTACGGAGTAGGTGGAGTCTTACTACAGCAACACCCTGACGGAGTCCTCAAGCTGATAGCGTACTGTTCACGTACCTTGACCCCCACTGAGCGTAGGCACGCACAAATTGAGAAGGAAACTCTCGCAGCTGTCTACCTGGTTGGCCTGTCCAGTTTCAAGCTAGAGACTGATCACAAGCCTCTCGTCCCCATCATCAACTACAAGAACCTTGAGGATACCCCAGTCAAATGCCAGAGAATGCTCATGCGACTCATGAGATTCAACCCCATCGCAGAGTACGTGAAGGGAAAGCAGCTCGTCGTGGCAGACACTCTTTCTCGCAGCCCACAGAAGTACAAAGAAGATGAGAGCAGAGTGGAGCTACTCATCGAAGACGTGGCGGACTACGTCGACAGCGTGAGCCTGTCCTGAATGCGCCTCGCTCACGCCTGGTCGCGACAGTTTCATAAATGACAGACCTCGGCATTTCGCAGAAGTTATACTGCAGCTTTCAATTGCACAATTATTGCCAACGCTTGACCGTTTTCTTTTTGCAACTGAGTTCTCCGCCATCGAATATCGTATGTTGAACTTTGTTTACATCTGCGAAGGCACTCGATCGTGCGAGATGCAAATTGAATGCGCCTCGCTCACGCCTGGGCGCGGCAGTTTCATAAATGACAGACCTCGGCATTTCGCAGAAGTTGTACTGCAGCTTTCAATTGCACAATTATTGGCAACGCTTGGCCGTTTTCTTTTCGCAACTGAGTTCTCCGCCATCAAATATCGTAAGTTCAACAGGCCACCGGAAGTGCTAGACTCAGTCAATTGCCGATTGGCCTTGAGGGCAACTAAAATGACCTTGACCTCAAGACGTTCATCCAGTTGATACAGGTCCGTGGTTACACTGTAAGAAGTATCATAGTAAATTCTACGAGCTGAACTATTTATAAGCCTCCAGTCTTTATTGATTGAAAGAAGTACAACGCTCGGAACACAACATTGACCATCAGAGCAGCACCTCAAAATGTTTGAATAAAGAATGTTGAAACACGAACGCAAGCAAGGAAATATTTAACCTGCGAATAGATTCCGTAACTTCAATCAACTATGTGTCTAAAGTAAGAACTGCAAGAGGTCGGTATAATCAAACACTGTTTTTGTTCATCCTAAAGAAAAATAATGTCAAATTCGGGTTTTTGACAGCTGAATCATGAGATCTTGCTTTTCGACAGGAACGCAGGCAGTCAGGGGAGAATCATCAAAGTCCAGTGCTTGTACTTGTCGTACGTAAAATTAATTTATTGCTGGAATAGATATATGTGTATTCCGTCTTCTTTCTATCAGTACTGCCTATCCTTAACCCCCGGTCCCCCGACTTCGACATGACTATGGCCAAAAGTTATCCTGCATATCTATTTTCGAAATAACCATTTACATGTACACCTAAGTCTTATCAAAAGCCATTAGATTTTGTTGAGATCTCAGGGTTTTAATACATGTTCTGGTCTTACATGAAAGGAAAATCTCAGTATATAAAAGATACTTCAGAGTAGACTCATGGTGAGACAGAACGTATGAAATTGGTGGCTAGGTTTTTTATATTGACAGGGGAAAAATGTTTAGAATTTGATTACTTTTTGTGTGTGTGCACATGCTCAATTTCACACAAATGTTTATACATGCTAAAAGGTAAAACATTCATTTGTTAGCTGTTTGACCTTCATATGCCTCATGCAGTCTCCAGACGTTTCGTTGGAATAATTTTTATAATTCTCTGTCATGCGTAGTTTTGTTTTCTCTGCTTCAAAGTACATTTCCCTGAAGTAGTGACTGAAGTGCACTTTGCAATTCCGGGCGTTGTCGTCAACATGCCATCACAAAGCAAGGCATACATAGCATGCCGTAACGTGCCGTACAGTACCGTGGCATACATAGCATGCCGTAACGTGCCGTACAGTACCGTGGCATACATAGCATGCCGTAACGTGCCGTACAGTACCGTGGCAGGACAAAGCATGGCATAGCATGCCGTAACGTGCCGTACAGTACCGTGGCAGGACAAAGCATGGCATAGCATGCCGTAACGTGCCGTACAGTACCATGGCAGGACAAAGCATGGCATAGCATGCCGTAACGTGCCGTACAGTACCGTGGCATACATAGCATGCCGTAACGTGCCGTACAGTACCATGGCATACATAGCATGCCGTAACGTGCCGTACAGTACCATGGCATACATAGCATGCCGTAACGTGCCGTACAGTACCATGGCATACATAGCATGCCGTAACGTGCCGTACAGTACCGTGGCAGGACAAAGCATGATATAGCATTAACAATACCATTTGCATTCGTAAAGCACAGCACGATTCAACATAGCATTGCATGACATAACACAATACAGCAGAACACAATTTGGCAAAGCATAGTATGGCACATTGCATTGCGTAGCACAGAACAGCAGAGTACAACTACAACACAGGATAGCCTATATGGCATCAAAGATCCTAGCTTGGCCTAGCGTAGCCTAGTTTAACTTAGCTTCATCTAGCCTCGCCTAGCCTATAGTATACCATATCACAGCACTGTATAACAGAACAAATTCCTTATTCATCTCATCAAGAACACGAAGCTGTCACGAAAGCCATCACGATCATAGATCTTCAGTGACTTCCGTGCTATCATTTCGTTGGTACCAAGACGTGTGCTTGGTCATGATTCTTGCCGCCACTCCAGCACCCAGAAACAAAGGATAGGGGGATAAAATAAGAAAATCCAATATCTTCGGTGTTAGTAAAAAAGCATCGTTAACTACCTATCAAATTTACCCTCTTGATCTCACAAATAATCCCACAGATATGGGCTTATCTTGAAAATGATTCTCGAAGCACTGAGTACTCAGAGTGTATCCCGGGAACACTGAATTACGAGTGTTTCAAATGAAACGCTTGTCTCAGGCAGTGTGTAACTGGGTTAGCCAATGAAGTGTCTCAAGGGTTGTTCGAGACAATCTGTTCTGTGAGTCGTACGTCTTCTGTCCACCACAACAACCTCTGGCCCAGAAGTTGCATGTCCTCTGCCTGTTATACCCTTGCCAACCATCTACGCTCTCCATTCCCTCGATCACCCCACTCCCACCATTTCAATCACTCCAAGCCCTCCCCACCACGAACTTTGCCTACATGACCCCACCACTCCGACCCAGAGTTCGTACGTCTTCTTTAAGTGCCCAGTCTGTGTGTTTCGTAAGGTTTATGATGTCACGCCATGGCGCCAGAGGTACTCCTCTCTGTCGTCTGCACGCAGGACGCTGAGCTCGAGCAGAAACTTAACAACCATTAAGTTTTAGTGGTGCACCATGTCATGCAGTCGAGGACGATGATTACGTGCAAGCCCTCAATAAATCTTTTCTTCTTCTTTTTAAGTCCTCAATAACTTTCCGTGTTTGAAATCCTGTTCATTCCTCAGTGGTTTGACATCACAACGTCGACAAAGAGTTTAATCACGAGGTGGTTGTTTTGACCAGACACAAAGAGCACCACTTTATTCATAGTTGAGTAAAGTCCAGAGAAACACACACGTTTCATTGTGATTTTTTTCAACAATATTGTTGATAAGAGAGATCAGCACTATCTGAAGGTTGCAAAATGTACACAAGAAAATAAAATCTGCCCACACGCTTAGTACTCAAGAAAGAATGAGAGTTTTTATTTTAAAAGCACCCAACACACGGAGAAGGCTTCTGTTTCATTTGTTCTTTTTAATCCTGGCTCTCACCTTCAAGCCCACTCATACAAAGTAATTTTTGTTTGGAAGAAAACGGTTGTATTCCTGATGCGACAGCTCCATGTAAAATAGTCTGCCCAATTGTTCTCTATTTATCTTGGAAGCCACAGAATGACAGAGACGAGATCACAAAGCTTCATCTTTTCCCTTGACGATCGATGTCACGCCTTACTTAACATTTCTCGAGAAGTCAGATCACGTAGTCGTTTTTCCTATTTAAAAGAAATCATCCACAATCCATCGCCATTGTGATTTCTCTTGTCAAGTCATTTCTTTCAACTTGTGAAACACTGTTGTAGAAGGACTCAGAATGGTGAACACATGTTCTACCTCTGACCACTTTGACTTTCCCCCACACTCATCCCACCTTCTTTTCCACTCCCAACCTCACCCCCATTGCCCCTTTTCCACTTTCTCTCTTTGTTTAGCCTCGACATCTCACAACTTCTTTCAGTCATTAGTTGTTTTGTGTATTCACCCTTTGACTGTGCATAGTATTCTGCTGCAGACGCAAGTTACTGCATTTATTTCTAAGGAATTTAGAACACGATAGGGAAAGTTTTGCAACTGCAGACATTTTCCATACATTGCTCATCTCGAATAAAATTAGAAGCGTACATAATATTTCGATTTTGTGTGTGCTTATTTTTTTTAACTATTCACTTGACGAGACAGGGTGTAAATTTCGACCCATTCCAGTCTTCCCACTTTACTTCATCCTCGCCAATAGGCATCACGTGTTCAATATGTACTGGTAATTTACATATATGATGATCCCAGTGAGTAGTCCACTGCCTCTTTATATCGCAAGCGTGAATACCTACAGATGGGTCCCTGTATACAACAAATAGCAGCTCAGTTAAGGTGGATTCATTGACAAGACAATGTGTGTAGCTTCCATTTTGAACTTCTGAGCCATATCCACTCCTCCTCTAGGAAAAGTGTGGTTAGGAGTGTTTTTGAAAACAGTATTCGAGAACATTTTCACGAATACAACAGCATACTTAAAAAATACCGACTACTACACAGTAAGGGGTTTATCCCTCCAGGTTTACTGGAGGTCCTACAGACTTTATCCCTCCAGGTTTACTGGAGGTCCTACAGACTTTATCCCTCCAGGTTTACTGGAGGTCCTACAGACTTTATCTGTCTGTGTGTGTGTGTGTGTGTGTGTGTGTGTGTGTGTGTGTGTGTGTGTCTGTCTGTCCCGTCTCCACGGCTTATATCTCAAAAACTACTGGACGGATTTCCTTGAGATTTTGCACACTGACTGGAAGTTAGGTCCGATTCAATATTATCAAATTTTCAGAATCGAGGTTTGAAAAGAAAGTGACTTTTTTACATTTTGGTGTTTCAATGAAAACAATTCAACAGACTCCATTTTGCAAAATCTGTGAGGTCATCATTTGACGTCGAATAAACGTGACGTCATTTGCGAGGAGATTTTTGAAGCAGGGTGAATAGAATAGAATAGAATAGAATTCGTGACGTCATTTGCGAGGACAGAGAATGATTTAGATAGATATGTCCTCAGATGTCTTAGGCCGCAAGGCCTTTATCTGATCTTTTGATCAGTACTTATGGCTACTCTCACTCTCTCTCTGTCTCTCTCTCTGTCTCTCTCTGTCTCTCTCTCTCTCTCTCTCTCTCTCTCTCTCTCTCTCTCTCTCTCTCTCTCTCTCCCCACCCTCTTACTCTCATTCTCTCTTCCCTTCCTCCCCTTTTCCCAGCTCCCCTCCCCCCCCCCTCTCTCTCACTCTCTCTGTCTCTCTCTCTGTCTCTCTCTCTGTCTCTCTCTCTGTCTCTCTCTCTGTCTCTCTCTCTGTCTCTCTCTCTGTCTCTGTCTCTCTCTCTCTCTGTCTCTCTCTCTGTCTCTGTCTCTCTCTCTCTGTCTCTCTCTCTCTGTCTCTGTCTCTCTCTCTCTGTCTCTCTCTCTCTGTCTCTGTCTCTCTCTCTCTGTCTCTCTCTCTCTCTCTCTCTCTCTCTCTCTCTCTCTCTCTCTCTCTCTCTTACCACATTTGAATATTTTGCCTCAAGGGCTGAATGTAAGTAAGAAAGGCAATACAGTAGTCGCCGCTTATAAAACACGCGGTTAATAAAAACAGCCGCTTTTTAAATACAGTTGGTAAGGTCCGGATTTACTTCGTTACTGATGGACATGTTCAACAAGCAAACGGTTAATAAAAACGCCGCTTATTAAAAACACTTTTGTTCGGTCCCAATGTGTTTTTAATAAGCGGCGACTACTGTACTGCCTAATTCACTACCCTTGTCTCTAAACTCAGACGATTCCAACTGCCTGTTCCGCTTTGACGTAATCTCATGACGTCATCTACGATCTAAGAGAATCGAAGAGACGACAAAGAAAGCAGTATATATAGCAAAGCGCAACCTAGGTCCTCTGACGAGCGTACCTTATCTACCACACGAGCCATTAGACTTAGAGAATTGATATGACACTGAGACAAAAGTTCGCCACCCTAAAGTGGACAATGCTGGTGGAAAAAAAATCTATATTTTCATTTGTTTGTTTGTGTTTCATGAAAGTGTTGTGTATGAAGTATCTTTATTTATGGATAAAAAGATAATAGTTGTTGTGGGTTTTCTGTAATTCTTTGTTAATGCCGACGCTGGACATCTGATGGTGGTTACAGGAGGACTAAAATGTAAAGCTATTTCTGATTTGAAGAAAAAAATTGCGCGATCGCGTAATGCTGAAAACCAGCAAAATTGAAACGTTCTCCGCCAACTGTGGAACAGAACGAGTCAATCCTGTTAACACGATGCATAACTGGTAGATTTTTAGGCTAGATTCGCTTCGAAAAGTTGCAGATAATCTGATGGTGTTAGACTGCAAGTGTAACTTTTCTGACTTGCATTCCACTCAACACATTTTTGACTTGGTGGACATGTACTCGATTAATTGACTCGATTAAATTGAACTGATGTATTTGATATAAATTTGTATTAATCCTGAAAAATTATGAAATCATACTTCATTCATTCGCGCATTAGTCTTGGCAGCGTTCAGCGAACGAAGTAAACATCAAACTACTTGGACCATAACGTCAGAGCGAGTAGCAGACGAAACTTCACCGTCACGTGACACAAACCGGCCAATCAGAAGCGATGACGCCGGATGTGAAATTCCTGCTATCTTACGGTGGTAATAATCGGGCAAAGTCTGAATAATCTGAGAAAGAAACTCGAATTGGTTCATTATTTGTATGAATGCGAGTTTTTTGGTCGACTTCGGTAAATTTCGCGCTGCCTCGCAGTGATGATTGTATACGAAGCTGTCGTCTGATAGGCGAAAGCGATCCGCGAAGCCAGCGGTTTCGACCATATCAAAGATCCTATATACACTAAGATGACTCACTCCAATACTTTGAGCTTCAGATAGTGCCTCACGAGGAGCGCACATGTTTGTGATGTAAAACGTGACCTTCATTACAGTATTACACTACGAGTGATCTTATCCGATACCAGTTGATGTTTTACCCCTCTGCTAAGATTATAATACAACTCATTCGAATTTTACATGAAACATTTAGTTATCTCGATCGTCTGCTGGCGTAGTGGCTACGGTTCGATCGTGTTCGTCTGCTTGGTTCGTAGTGTTGATCATTATGAATGGTGTTTCTTGAAATAAGGTCAGTAAGCCTATATGTTAATTTATAACGCTAATATAACCCTGGGCTGTCTTAATTTATCAAAGCTGTATGTTGATTGCGTCAATAGGTCGTGAAATACATTTTACAAATCCAAGCTTCTCGTACTTCTATTTATAGCTGACGCGCGGACCTCAGCGGCACCAGGATAGATTATAAATACATTGTTGTCCTCGAACCTGCCTGCTGTTGACATCGTGTACAATGCTAGTATTGTCTGATGCTATGAAATACGTTCACCAGTAAAAGGTCCAACACATGGAGAGAGACAGACACAGACCTACACACCACAACACATGGAGACAGTCACAGACCTACACACCACAAAACACATGGAGACAGACAGTCACAGACCTACACACCATCTTTGAAGTGCTGCAAGAACAAAACAAAACAAACGAAATGTTTTCCCCCCTTTTTATTATCGATTCACTGCCATTAGGCCAAGCCAACAGACTACCAGTACCAAGTTGTTGCGCTTAAGTCAGGACAGACAGAACGAACGAACGAACTTTATTTTACAAGGGTAGTGAATTAGGCAGTACAGTAGTCGCCGCTTATTAAAAACACATTGGGACCGAACAAAAGTGTTTTTAATAAGCGGCGTTTTTATTAACCGTTTGCTTGTTGAACATGTCCATCAGTAACGAAGTAAATCCGGACCTTACCAACTGTATTTAAAAAACGGCTGTTTTTATTAACCGCGTGTTTTATAAGCGGCGACTACTGTATTGCCTTTCTTACTTACATTCAGCCCTTGAGGCAAAATATTCAAATGTGGTAAGAGAGAGAGAGAGAGAGAGAGAGAGAGAGAGAGAGAGAGAGAGAGAGAGAGACAGAGAGAGAGAGACAGAGAGAGAGAGAGAGAGAGAGAGAGAGAGAGAGACAGAGAGAGAGACAGAGAGAGACAGAGAGAGAGACAGAGAGAGACAGAGAGAGAGAGACAGAGAGAGAGACAGAGAGAGTGAGAGAGAGGGGGGGGGGGGAGGGGAGCTGGGAAAAGGGGAGGAAGGGAAGAGAGAATGAGAGTAAGAGGGTGGGTGGGAGAGAGAGAGAGAGAGAGAGAGAGAGAGAGAGAGAGAGAGACAGAGAGAGAGAGAGACAGAGAGAGAGACAGAGAGAGAGACAGAGAGAGAGTGAGAGTAGCCATAAGTACTGATCAAAAGATCAGATAAAGGCCTTGCGGCCTAAGACATCTGAGGACATATCTATCTAAATCATTCTCTGTCCTCGCAAAGGACGTCACGAATTCTATTCTATTCTATTCTATTCACCCTGCTTCAAAAATCTCCTCGCAAATGACGTCACGTTTATTCGACGTCAAATGATGACGTCACAGATTTTGCAAAATGGAGTCTGTTGAATTGTTTTCATTGAAACACCAAAATGTAAAAAAAGTCACTTTCTTTTCAAACCTCGATTCTGAAAATTTGATAATATTGAATGGGACCTAACTTCCAGCCAGTGTGCAAAATCTCAAGGAAATCCGTCCAGTAGTTTTTGAGATATAGGCCGTGGAGACGGGACAGACAGACAGACAGACAGACAGACAGACTAATAAAGTCTGTAGGACCTCCAGTAAACCTGGAGGGATAAAAACGCCGCTTATTAAAAACACTTTTGTTCGGTCCCAATGTGTTTTTAATAAGCGGCGACTACTGTACTGCCTAATTCACTACCCTTGTCTCTAAACTCAGACGATTCCAACTGCCTGTTCCGCTTTGACGTAATCTCATGACGTCATCTACGATCTAAGAGAATCCAAGAGACGACAAAGAAAGCAGTATATATAGCAAAGCGCAACCTAGGTCCTCTGACGAGCGTACCTTATCTAACCGATCAAGATAACGCGGGGATAGGGGATAAATCGAGTGTTAAAAAGATAAATCGCCGTTGTGAATACGGGCCCAGCGAACTAACTGAATGTCGACACAATCACGCGGCACTGTTGTACATTTGCAGTCAACGTAAGATCTCGTACGACGATTTGATTCAAGGCCTAGTGCTAATTGTTTTGATGGTCTGGTCTCAGTGTCACAAAAATATGATGATTTAATCAATCCCTGACCCGGAAATGTTGGGGACAACGACCATTTCAGCGTAATGACATCGAGTCAAACAGAGTTATCTTTCCTACTTCAGCAAAACGCTTCGATATATGTTGAACCTCTACCAGCAGGCGCCAAAATGCGATACTACGAAAAGAATATTGACGTTGATGGGTTAGATCCGTATGAAATACCAAACAGTTCATGCTATCATCCATTTTTCTACAATTTACAGTGCAAAATACGAACCACGAGGGTTTATGACAAGGTCGTTATAAATGCTTCACATACCTACAAGTTTACAATGGCACAGTTGGTAGAGCATTGGGCTCTTGGTCATGCATGACCAGGTTCGATTCTGCACTGAAACTTTTTTTCGAGGGGTTGTGGGTTCGAACCCACCTGGTTTTTAGTGTTTGTGTGTGTGTGCGTTTTTTCCTCCTCTTTTCTCGGAGGCTGCGGGTTCGAACCCGATCTTCTTTTTTTCTTCTCCAAAACCTGGAGGTTCAGCGCCAGCGGTTTTTATACAAAGAATAACTGCTCTGAAATAATTACCGGGCAAGATATGAGCAAAAATGTATACGAAAGACGTCTAAAAAATTTCAAGGGAGGTAACTCCATAATATTATCTTACATTAGCCCTTAGTTTGTTATGTAACCTCCCTTGATGTGAGCATCGAGAAATTCTTGCTTACACCAAGTCAGCACTGTCGTTTTGACATAATTTTCATGCACAGCTGCGGCTTAACATATTTTATCAGCTTTCACAAGAAACGATCAGTCTGCAGCTGCTAGTTCACTCGTATGGTTGAGAAGCGCACTCCGCGACGATGAGAAGGCATCGCGGAAGCCATCTTGGCTAGCGCTCGGTCATAACGAGTCGTTCAAACTTCAAGAGTGCACTTCCGGTTTCCCTGCAACTCTGGCGCGTTTGTTAGGCAAGTGGCTCGCCTCGATGGCTAGTTGAGGGCAAGCGAGACGCACCTACGGCTAATTAGCAAGAAACATAGGCAACGCCTAGCCCTCGAGATTCTACGCCTAATAAACGCGCCCCTGGACTGCTGACTGACGTCACCCTTAACATCCATGGTTTACAACAGTGATAGAGCTTTTCGCTAGCGCGCTACCAGCAATAGGACAGCACTCGCATGGATGGATGGATAGACGGACGGACGGATGGTTGGACAAATGAATGGATGAACGGATGGATGGATAGAAGGATTGGTGGATGGACGGACGGACGGACGGACAGATGGATGGATGGATGGATGGATGGATGGACGGACGGACGGACGGACAGATAGATGGATGATGGATGGACAAATGTATGGATAGATACATGGACGGACGGATAACTGGTTGATGGATGGATGGATGAACTGATGATGGATGGACAAATGAATGAATGGAAAAAAAATGGACGGACGGCTGGCTGGCTGGCTGATGGCTGGCTGGCTGGTTGATGGATAAATTGATGGTTGATGGATGGATGGTCGATCGATTGATGGATGGATGGTTGGTTAATGGATGGATGGATGGATGGTTGGTTAATGGATGGTAGATAGATGGATGGTTGGTGCATGGATGGATGAGGTTTCAGCCATGTAGAGACACTGACAACCAAAAGCACAATTTGGAACACGAGAAAGTCAAGGCTCTGTTTCCTCTGGCAGTCGTCAGGAGGTGTCAGAGAAGAGCAGATGCAGCTGTGCGTGCGTTTTCGACCAGAAGAAGTAGGGTGTGCCGAGATCCGTGCAGACAAACCCTGGCCATGAACAACACGAAATGCATGTGCTGCATGTGCACGTGCGTTGGGAATGAATGTGTTTACATTCACAATGGAAAGACCTAGAACTGTGTTTGACAGGTTGCACCTGGCAATTCTGCACTGCATCGTCAGTGTTTCGTGTTTGGCACTTGCACTGTAGAAGGGCTCGGTCTTCTAAACATTCGCAACCCACCATGGGCCCCACACGCGCACTTAATGCCCCTTTAACTCCCCTGCTGCAATTGACCTGTGGCGCAAATGACCATGGCGGCTACGTGATGGCGCTTGACCCGAAATGAGGAATCATAGCAAGAGGCCAGCCCCTGGGTCAGGGTGGCTGGTCTGGCCCGTGTGCACTCTTTGGTTTGAACTCGTCGTGGTGTGAAGCCATTATCATCCTGAATAAACTGATGGCAGACGGTATAGCTTGTATCTCTGTCCTGTCGTCCATGCGAAGTTTATCACCTTAACAAATCATCTCTCATCATGAAGTTATATTTTTGCATTTTGCCCGTGTACCCCTTCAGGTTAGCGAGCTGTTAGCTAAATTTTTCACATTAAATTGTTTGTTTGTTCCTGTGCTAGATAATGGTTCCTGAGCTCGGGGTCGGCTCTCTATTGCGGAGGGCCGCTATTGCGGAGGGCCGCTATTGCGGGATTTTTTCAACAAAAGTTCCTCAGGCAATTTTAATTCTTTTGTCCTAAAACGCATTAAAAAACCATAAAATGTATGTTACTTTTCTTTTCAACTTAGAAAAATTTTCGGTTAAAAAAATAAAAATCCCGCAATAGCGGCCCCCCGCAATAGAAAAAAACCCGAAAATTATTTTAAGTTGGAAAAAAAGTAACATACATTTTATGTTTTTTTATGCGTTTTAGGACAAAAGAAGCAAAATTGCCTGAGGAACTTTTGTTGAAAATATCCTGCAATAGCGGCCCCCCGCAATAGCGGCCCCTCCCCCTTGAGCTCTGGGTATCTCTCGAGAACTGAGCTTTTTTTCAGGCCTGGTTTGAGAAACTGGTTTGCAAAGTGATGGACTACAGTTAGCTCCGTGTTATCTCAATCTTTCATCATTTTTTTCTTCTGATCTGATTACGAACCCATCTCTCAAGCTATCACATCCAAACTTATCCGTCGCCATTTTGACTCGGGCCATCAAGTCGATTTAAATTGCTATGCAAATGGAGGACGTGCAGTGAATCTGACACAGTGTGCTGTCCTTTCTTATGGATCGGTGACGATAAGGAAAATCCATGTTTTGTTATTTCTCTATCGTTGTTAAAGGCACTATGCGTGTCACTTTATTGTTGTCCGTCGTGTGCTTCGTATACGTTTGCATGCGTCAGAATATGGACGCAGACGCGCGTGTTTGTTATGTTTACACCATTAGCTCGTTCGATTGAGCCCAAATTGTCACTGTTGAACGACTTTACTTGACCGAGCGCCAGCCACGACGGCTTACGCGATGCATTCTCGTCTTCGCGCAGTGCGCTTCTCAACCAAATGAGCAAACCAGCAGTTGTAAACTGGTCGTTCTTTGAGGAAGCTGATGAGATACATTATGCTGCAGCTGCACATCAAAGCTCGGCACCACTCGAATAGAAAATTATGTCGAAACAACAGTCCTGACGTACAGCGTAAACAAGAATTTCTCAACACTTACATCAAGGGAGATTACACACACAAACTAAGGACTAATGTACGATGTAGAGTTACTTCCCTTCAAATTTCTACTAATTCTTTCGTTAAATTACGGGTAGTACTAATGACCGCAATATACCGCAATATACCGCAATACCCCCAAATACACTCTCAGAAAAGAAAAAAACATCAACAGATCGATGCTAAAGACGTGCTTTTGATATTGCGCGATCATGCCGAGAAGAAAACAACGTTCGGAGAAGTTTAGACACAGTAGATCACGCTGCTGTCGAATAGGCCTACATGCAGCCTGTTTTGCAAGGCGTCTACGTGATCTACTGTGTCTAAACTTCTCCGAACGTTGTTTTCTTCTCGGCATGATCGCGCAATATCAAAAGCACGTTTTTAGCATCGATCTGTTGATGTTTTTTCTTTTCTGAGAGTGTATTTGGGGGTATTGCGGTATATTGCGGTATATTGCGGTCATTAGTACTACCGTTAAATTACTGCTCAATCTTGTCAGGTAATTATTTCACAGCAGTTATTATATCAAAAAGAACAGATCATCATTAGACTAATTTCTTGTAAGTTTTCGCACAGCTTGGGTGATTTATCACAGGTCGAAATGTGAGCCACTGCAGACATTTCATGGCGACTTCCTTCTCTTCACCAAAAGCGGCCATTTAGGATCTATACGCGTAGCCCCTCCAAGGCGGGCTATTGAGCGCTCGATCGTGTAAACCTAGCAAGCGGTTCAAGAGTCAAGCGCCATCAAGCGCTAGGTATCTTGAACGGCCTAGTGGTGTCTGTCCCTAGATACATTTGTTGATCTGCATTGCCTTTTTTTCTTCCTTGCTGGTGTGATCATGATTGTTGCAATAGTATTTGAATGTCTTCGGACGACCTTCAGTGCTAGCAATTCCTGCATGCAGTGGCTCTGTGGTGTAGTTGCTATAGTGTTTGACTTGCAGTTGCTTGCGGCTAACCGATGCAGTGTTCGAAGCTGCACGGATACTATATTGCATCCTTAGGCAAGGTGCTTAAACCACATTGCCTCTCCTACAAAGGAGTAACACCGATCAGTGGGCATCTGCATTGTGGCAACCGGGGGTAAAATTCCCTAAAAAGAATTTCCTTTAGAAAAAGGACAGAATAAAGATTATCACCATTATTGTGCACACCATGTCCATCCTGCATGGACAAATTCAGGTCAACAGTGGCCTAGGTACTACAGATGTTGATGGAGTTTTCCCACTTAATTGGGCCCCCCCTCATGGATTAGCTGTCCCACATATTACAGTAGAATATGCTTTTACATACACACTATTGCTGAATAATCAGTTATAACAAACACCACGATTTCTCAATGACAGCTGACAGACTTAGAATACTGTCATAAAGAACATTTTTTTTGCCTCTGCTTGTTTGTTATATCAGTGTTCCACTGAAAACGCTTTTAGAGCTGGCATCATAAACTGAATCTACATCATTACTCACTCGTAGGCCTTGATAAAGCACCTTCACCCAAACCAGTCCTGGGCTAGCCACAGCAGTTCATGCCAGGCCTACCCCTCGTTGCACATTTCCTGGTCCACTGTACCAAGTAGTCTACCTCTTGTGCTTCCCAGCTGGGCCCCAGGTTAGTGTGACAAGGGTGGTTTAACGGTGACGCTGTACATCAGTTTTGTCGAATGTCTGACTCTTATTAAGTTTATTAGTTGTGCTTGAGGCGATTGACTGTTATTGTATATTGTAATGGTTGTGTATGTATGCCCCTTGAGCATGTCTTAACTCATTGGTATTATGGTAAGGCGCTTTATAAATCCACACATTATTATTATTATTACTCTCTTCATCCAAAGATTGGCCATGTCCAACGCCTCCACTTCACTGATGATGTCCATCCCCATTCTATACCATAGCATGTCTACAGTTTAACTAGCATTAATGTTGAGAGAGTCGGTTGTCTGTGGTTTCTGTTACACATGCAGTCATGTTTTAGGGTGCTTGTTATTTGTAGACCTCTGGGCATCCAGCCAGTTGTTCTTTGCTTGTCATCTCACACGGCAAGGCTGCCACCTGGTGGCCTGTTCTGACCAACTTCCTGCCTTGGATACTGGTCCACTGTGGTCTCCCCTGACAAGGACTGTAGGAGCCATCTGCCCTCACTCATACACTCACATGCCAGCGTACACAACTAAATAACCTCTACCAACAGTAATGAACAAGGAACTTAAGAGGAGAACCTTAAGGTTAACTCATTGAAGACGGCACTATTTTTAGCTCGTGTTGACTGGAGACGCATGTTTCTGGGCATTTTTACAGAAATTGCTGAAAAAATACTAATCAAGCAATGGAAAAACTGTCCATCATTAGAACGCTCTTTGTCTCCTCTATCCTTGTAGATCAATGTCATTCTCTCGTTAATTTTATTTTGAATATAATATTGCAACAAAGAAGGGTACCGTCTGGCGTGCCTGTATTTAGTTCGACTGGAGTGAGGCCGACTCTAAGCCGACAGCGTGTACGGATCAGTTTCCGATTCCTCTTCTTCTGTCAGCAGTTCGTGCACTATACCTATGATCTGCTCCTCTAAAACTGCATCTTTTTCATCTTCGGAAAAACGGATCACATCGTCCTTCTCATCTGATGCTTCTTTCACAGCGATTTCAACAACATCCTCATCGTCCTGCCGCGACGCCATTGTGATTTAGCCTTGAAAGCGCCTCTTGCCACTTGCTAAACAAAGTCTGGCAGTGCCTTATCCTCTTCAAATTCAGAGACACAGACGATCTACAATGTTCCTCACTATCTTATAAGAGAACTAGACTACCTTGACTGGTTAAGAGCCCCTTACAACACGCACAAGAAATTTACGTACGCACCGCATCATATGATGCGGTGCGTCGTCAACCGTTGCTCACCTCACCATATGATGCGGTGTGCGTCGTCATCGAGTTAAGGAGAGCAGGGGTGAGAGCAGTTTCACCAGTTGTTTAAAGTGTGCTGTCCTAAAGCTCCCCAATTCATACAAGTTCCTACTATCAGACTTATGTAAAGTGATATTATTGTAACAAGTCATGTTTCATGACATCTGATCCTAGGAAAGGTGCATACTACTGGAAGCTGTGAATCCATGCAGGTAAATTAAGACTTGAGATTTCAAAGGAAAACTTAAAACTTCATATTTGCACAGAATTTCCATGCAAGACATGGTGTACAAAGAATGCCACTGTCACAGCATCAGAGGCTCAGTAAGTGTCTGATCGTCACTCCATGACTCGGCATTGTTGCATGACAACTGGAGACAGCAGTGCCCCTTGCTCTCTTCCAGTCACTCTGGCATTCCCCAGGCAGACAACAGTGCCCCTTGCTCTCTTCCAGTCACTCTGTGACTCTGGCATTCCCCAGGCAGACAACAGTGCCCCTTGCTCTCTTCCAGTCACTCTGTGACTCTGGCATTCCCCAGGCAGACAACAGACAGGGACCACCACTCAGCACACAAAGAACTAAAGCAGAGACCATGTGACAGAGCATGTAGCATCAGCGTTTATTTGGTGGAAACAGTGGCTGAGGGCTGCGTGTTCCGGCGAGGCTTGGGGGTGGTGCCCTCACGGAAACCATTCCTGCAATAGTCAGTAACAACTCATTACTCTTTGTACAAGCATCAAGCTGTTTATCAATTTTTTCCACCACTTTTTTTTAATGCCTCATTGGCAAACAAGGAGGGATTTATGGGAGCTATGCTCTTTCTGGCTTTGGCTACAAATTTTTTTGGATCATTGATTAATCCTGAAGCGACAGATCATTCAGCTTCGAACCCTACAGCAACAAATAAATGGTAATTTAAATGTGAAACCAACTCCATTTCAGTGTGGACATTTGCTGTTATGAGTGTCTTTGCTGCTCCTATGCCTAAGGCCACTGTGATGCCTGCAGCTTGTGGCAGCCAAAGACTGCAGGACGAGCTAAATTCAGAGCTTGAATCACAGTGGCCACTCCTGATGCTGCCGTCCCTTTCCACACGCACACTTTTCAATTTATCATGCACCACAACCATGTTTAAAAAAATTTAATCGTTGTGTACCAAAGTTACCATGCACTAAGTGCTCCACATGCACTCCATTTTTTCGCTACATTAATTTACCAAAGCATGCAATCAGCCTGCTGCTATGTAAGCAGACACAGTTTGCCTCAGTCTGACGTGCTTTTTCGTCACAAGCAATCTGACAGGGATAACTTGATCATCATGGGCAAACCATATCTCAGTACCACTGCTCTACAACCCCCACTGCTGTACAAGCAATAGAGCAACGCTACAGATATTTTCTGGGGGACTTTCAACACATCTCTGTGGAGTGGCAGCAGTAGTTTGGGAAAAGAAGCAGTTGAAGTCTTGACTCCAGCTGGTTCAGAGCATCAGTTCCGATGCATGACTACATTCCCTCCAACTATCTGGCACATACCGAAAGCCAACTGAGCGAAAGTTTGAAGGCATGCTAGTTGTCCAACAATTACTGAGAATATCCAAGATAATAATGAATGCAGGTTTACTGCCTATCAGCCTTGGTAGGCTAGGCAAGGCCAATGGAAACAAGATATTTAAATAAACCCAGATTATTCCTGTCCCAGGGATAAAACCATGGCAGTGCCTTGGGCATCCTCAAACCCCAGAGCATGCTCGCCCATCTCCGCCTGTCAAAAGACAGGGTTTCGATAGGCAAGTAGATGCAAGAGAGGAGAGCTCTGGTGTGTGTGTGTGTGTGTGAGCTGCCAAGAACTGGTGATCATTATAGTTTAGATAAGATGGATGGGACGTTCCTGTAAGTACTTCTGCTTTGGCACGTCATACATGTTGAACCCACACTAACAGTCACACAGAGGGGTAGGCGCATTGTAGATGTTCTTCAAGTATAATCACTCACACACAGAATTATTCACATGGACAGATCTATGACACAGGGTTGCATGGCATTGCCAATATACTTA
This sequence comes from Theodoxus fluviatilis, assembly GCA_034096865.1. Taxonomy (NCBI): domain Eukaryota; kingdom Metazoa; phylum Mollusca; class Gastropoda; order Cycloneritida; family Neritidae; genus Theodoxus; species Theodoxus fluviatilis. The sequence continues at coordinate 44,416 of JAWQFJ010024016.1, read as the reverse complement.
AATAACAAATTTACTTGAGTTGGTTTGAGTAAGAGCAAGTCGAATCTCAAACTCTTTATCAGCCTTTTACAATTGTGTAGAGAGATGCTACTGGTTCATATGTACCTAGAATCTATCCAAGCAGGACAGTGAACTACTATGGACAGTCACATATTCACTCGATAAGGGAGTGGCAAAGCTGTCAACATTGTTTCGACATAGGGGTGCCATGCAGTGCCAGCAGAGGCCTCACCGGAAGCGCCGGAACACATTCTTCATGTGACGCATGCGTCCAGTGCCAGTGGTCCTCCTCCTCTTGGCCTTAATACTCCAGTTGTCTGTAGAGAGAAGACAAAACCTCAATATGTGTCCCAATGCACACAGTTGTGCAAGAAAGCATCTAAATGTACCTTTCACAATGCACCTCAGTGGTCAGCACACAAAAAAACCACTGCCCATTCACAGGGATCACATTACCTGTCAATGAAAATGTTTGCATTTCAACAAAATCCACATGCACACTGGCTTGACACACAAATTCTTTGCATGCTCAATGCATAAATACAAATCCAATATTTTGACTGTCATGTAACCCTCGGGCAAGCCGATCTAAGCAGACGACCACGTCGATCATGGATACACGTTTGCACTAGCGGAGTCAACCATGGCATCTGAAAACTGCTGTACCATCAATCACAGTATCTGAATCTTTTTGCACAGATTCGGGAGCTTTCTCTGTGACAAACTTCATTAAAAAAAATTAATGCCCAACAAGTAATTCCTGCAGACTGTTCACAACTGACCATCTACACAAAATCAGAAGACTACCAAGAATTCAAGGGCAGATGGATGGATGGATGGATGGCGTTTTACAGCCTATCAGCTTTTGAAGGCTATGTAAGGCCACTAAGCACGACAATCACTAGAGCAGTCTAAACGCAAATCATGTCACGGTGTCCCTAGTTATTCGCCTCCTACGAATCGCGTAGGGAGAGACACGGTGGGTCAATTCTTACCCCGAACCCACAGGGGGTAATTCAAGGACAGATTCTGATGATTAACGCATGTTCTTTTGGCTCCTGGATACCACCTGTGTTCAGAGACTGTCTTGCCATGACTGTCCTCAGCTTGGTTCTGGGTAAACCAGTTTGGAAGACAGAATACACTGAATTGCAGTAAATTTCAAAATCTTGTGGCAATCTGTGCATTAGTTTCGAAGTTGTGCCCATATATGTCCATGCCATAAAATTGGTGAATTATTTTAATGTGCACTTTCTAAAACTACAAAAAAGACATTTCTGACTTTTTTCAGGCATGGCAACATTTTATTTACATAAAGCACACATAATGATGTCTTGCGCCAAAATTTATGTCAATTGGAAGGTTGGTTCTAAAGTTAACGCCACTTGAATATGCTTCAAAAGTGTTGAAATCGACAGGTTTGTAACAAGTTGACAAATCACACTTTTTCTTATTTTTGATGGCTTGCCATGCAGCAATGTGCTAATTGTGGAGTCTGGAAAAATTTGGTTCATTTCTACATGTACAGGAGACTGAAAAAAGAGAAAATTGAAATCTTATTGTGCGTTCAAATGAGTGGTGTGGCATCGAAGATGGCTAATCCTACAGATGGTAAAATAGTGACAAAAAGTAAAAACTAAAATTGATATGATTTCTGTAATGTTAAAGATAGACCCTTTTTTGGTACTCTCTACACATTAACCCATTATGACCTAAAGCGTGTGATGAAGACGGCTTCCTAAAATCTGAGTTTATTTAATGGAAAAACACAAAGTTAACAACACTCATTAGAAAATTTATTTCCTCACTTCTACACTTCCTAGAAACAAGAAGTACACCACTGTCAAATGCGACGTCTGTGTAGCATCCGGTCTGAAAGGGAGATGTAACGCACACGTAGCATCCGGTCATAATGGGTTAAAGGGAACTGTCCTACATTTTCTCTAAATCTAAATTTTGGTTGCTGGTAGTGGTACCTACACAAATCAATGTTCTTTCACGCCTTGTTCTTCTTGCTACTTTGCAGTGCCTACACAAATCAATGATTTTTTCACGCCTTGTTCTTCTTGCTACTTTGCAGTGCCTACACAAATCAATGTTCTTTCACGCCTTTTTCTTCATGCTACTTGGGGCGCCAGTCACATTGACAAGGCAGGCTCAGACCCACAATTGGACCAGTTTTGAATATGCCTGCTGATTAGGGCAAAGCTGCCATATTCTTCCTTGCTCAAAATTGTTTTTGTTCGAGTGTTGTCAAGTTGCAAGATGGCTCAAATTTGTAGGTGTTTACTGTTTAGATAGACTGATAGACTAAGTCCACTTCAGTACGGGAAAATAATACAACCGCTGCTGCAACAGACAAGCCACTTATTTGCAAAATAAAAAAGAACACGACATAAATTTTTCCTTGGAACTATATCTACACTGTGTCAGTCCTGGAGATTGGTAATGGTATCATGACTCACATAACACTAAATGGTATAATCACTTCCATCAAGTTAGTGAAACGTTCACATACCCTATCAATGTTTCAGCACAGGACTTCCAGCTCGAAAAGTTCACATACCCTATCAAAGTTTCAGCACAGGACTTCCAGCTCGAAAAGTTTACATACCCTATCAAAGTTTCAGCACAGGACTTCCAGCTCGAAAAAAAGGATAGTTTGAGACAGAGCAGCACAGAGTCCAGAGCAAATGCTGCATGGTAGTTTGCCTCAGTCTGACGTGCGATGTCGTCACAACCACTCTGACAGGGATAACTTGTTCATCACTGGCAAACCAATGCAGATCTCTTTTCCCCACACTATTAGTTTTCACATTCCTGACAGCTATACACCACAATTATAAATCATAACATCTAATTTCAAAATCAGTCATCTTAAAGATGAATACCAGAAGGCACCTGGGACTCAATTCTAAAAATATTAACAGAGCTTGGAAAAAGGAAAGCCTACTGGGTGGTAGTAGCAGCAATAATATATCAACTACAACATTTAAATGCAAGAAACAAAGCCTTTAACTCTTCAGATCCCGCACCGCCCACCCTGCTCAATCCTATACTGCCTAGGCTATAGCCACCCACCCTGCTCAATCCTGTACTGCCTATAGCCACCCACCCTGCTCAATCCTATACTGCCTATAGCCACCCACCCTGCTCAATCCTATACTGCCTAGGCTATAGCCACCCACCCTGCTCAATCCTATACTGCCTAGGCTATAGCCACCCACCCTGCTCAATCCTGTACTGCCTATAGCCACCCACCCTGCTCAATCCTGTACTGCCTATAGCCACCCACCCTGCTCAATCCTGTACCGCCCATAGCTGCCCAGCCCATGTGGCTGTTACTTAAATGATTTTTTTCAACAAACTGCATAATCCTTAAGGACTGGGGAATGAAACATGTGAACAACTTACATGACCTTAAGAGTTAATGGGAATCCATAACATACAGGGTGTGCGGACACAATGACCCTATTCTCATCATTGGGGCCGCTGAGGATTTTCTGCTCTCAGGGCCTGGTCAAGTAGCACGTCATTACTTGGCCCCAGGCAGTGTCCATGGCTACCCGAGGCCTGTTCAGGAGGGCAAGTGCTCACAAGCACTCACTTACCTGCCTCCTGATGAGAGTTTTGGAAGATTTGCAAAAGCTGCTCTAGCTTTCAACTACTATTACTTCTACTACTCCTAGACTAGCAGAGTCAAGCAAGGCCTTCCAGATGGCATGCACAACGAAAGCTAGCGAGTAGTCACCCCCATGATCAAGCCTCTTGAGTCCCTCTGCCTGCCAGGACCTTCAGTCCAAACTCTTTGTCCACACAGATTCTTATTCTCAGAGTTACTGGTGTTCAAACTACCAATTGTGTGCATGGTGAACATTAAATTAAATGTTTCAACGGATTTTTGCAACATGGCAAACTACAGGCACTGTGTTGAATCATTTCACAACAAGCAGTCCAAAAAAGGTTTTGTGAAAAGGGACAGCAGTGATTTCATGCATCTAGAAGCTAATACCAGCCAAAGGAAAACATCTGGTTCAGTGGTTGTTATAAAGTTTGCCTCAGTCTGACGTGCTTTGTCGTCAAATGCAATCTGACAGGGATAACTTGTTCATCACTGGCAAACCATGTGCAGGCCACACCTGACACAATTTCTGATTTGGAGATATCAACAGCCACACTGGCTCTTCTATAGAACTACGCACAACAGCGATAGTACACCTGTGTAGTGCAGCTGTAATTGTAAACCACAACAGAATACTCACAGGTCCTCTTGCGGGGACTGGGGTATCCACAAGAAGAGCATGTCTTCTTCTGGATGTGGTAGGATCGTCGCCCACACCGACGGCAGTGGGTGTGGGTCTTGTTATGGCGTTTACCAAAACTGGAAGTACCCTTCGTCTGTGGACGACAGAAAACAAGTCGAGTACAGAGGTTACCATTTCATAACAGTAACACACGCTAATTGTACACTCGTTTCCTACTAAAGCATTTAATAGCACGTGAAAATTGTACATTCGCTTTCGACTAAATCATACATGCAATTCACTAAAAGTGTGGGGTTGAGCATGCAAAGTGTTTCATTGAGTCGCGAAGAGATCTTTCATTTTCGTTGATCCATTCCATGCAATCGTGCTGACGAGGACTTGGCGAACTTACGTCGTTAAAACTAAGAGTAGATGTCGAACACAACGAAAATTTCCGACCTCATAAGCATCATTGTTAACTATGAGCCTAAATAGGTATTCACGTCGCAGGTTTATACGTAATGTATATCATTCCTCGTTTATGGCACGATATAGCACGTGAACAGAGGGTTTTTGCAGGACGGCATCTGAAGTACAATATCGATATACACAGTAAAAACTCCGTCTTGAAGCCTCTGCTTCAACGAGAAGTTACGAGGGTACTCATTTATACTGCAAAAAGAGTGTATTGAGTGTAGATTGCGAAGATCACACCAGATTTTCAATACTTTGTATCAACAAACGTACCATGGCTGACGCAGACTCCGGTGGAAAGGCCGGAAAGAGAGAGCTCACTTCCGCCGTGAAGCGGATATCACGTGATTACGCACCTGACAACATTGCAAGCGCAACGTGGAACAAACCACGACAGAGAGGATACGTCATTGCGTACTATTTAAATCCTTTCCCCTCCCCCAGAATGTCATTACTCAAAGAATCCTCTCAGATTGTGTGTGTGAGCCCGAGACGTCAGCAAGTTTTTCAAAATGATGGTGGTACAGCCCTGTCCTTTGAGTTTGTCGCCTGCTCCGTCGGACATTCGGTGTCCTGTCAACACTGACAGTGACGAGACTTCCACGTCCAGAGACAAGTGGCTCGATTCTAACATTTCGTTGTCCCTGAAATCCATCAAGGATATCTTGAGAAAGTACAAGATGTACAGCAGGGATCCAGAGTCTCGGATTGTATCCGGCGGCCTGCAGCAGTATTTGATACGGCAGCAGAAACAGAAAAAATCGGGATTCGAGCTTCCCGAGCCTCTCCGAAGCTTTTTCCTTCGGGACAGTCGTGTGTCGTCTGCTGCGGCGACTGACAGCGCCAATCAAGATGACCCCAGCGTCTTCAACAGACTACCAGTAAGTCCAGACGTTTTCTTGCTTCTTTCCTTCATCCAACCTCTCTCCCCCCCCCCCCCCCCCTCTCCCCCCCTCCTCCTCCTCCTCCTCCTCCTCCTCCTCCTCCTCCTCCTGCTTCTTCTCCTCCTCCTCCTCCTCCTCCTCCTCCTCCTCCTCCTCCTCCTCCTCCTCCTCCTCCTCCTCCTCCTCCTCCTCCTCCTCCTCCTCCTCCTCCTCCTCCTCCTCCTCCTCCTCCTCCTCCTCCTCCTCCTCCTTCTTCTTCTTCTTCTTCTTCTTCTTCTTCTTCTTCTTCTTCTTCTTCTTCTTCTTCTTCTTCTTCTTCTTCTTCTTCTTTTTCTATTATTATTATTATTCGAATCAAACTGAAGTTTGTTTCAAGTTCATGACTATATATTTTGACAATGCTGTATTTTTCTTCTTCCTGCTGTCCATGCACCCTCCTGGCTTGGGTGACTCACTGAGTGCGTGGTTGCCTTTCCAGATAGGCGTCAGACTGCATGTGTTTCATTACCTGAGCGCAGCAGAGCTGTGTCGGGCAGCACAGGTGTGCAGGTCCTGGAGAAACGTGGCTGAAGATGGATTGCTATGGCGACGGCGTCTGCAGTGGGACCTTCCTCACTGGGACATCATCTCCCATGCCACCAACCCCACCCTGTACACCCAGGTGCAGTCCGAACAGTCTGAAAAGGAGATGTGAGTAGTTGTGCGATTAACCCTTGTATGCGGCCAAGCGCCAGCATCGGGTTGGAATACTCCCCAGGGAGCGGAGTTGGTGCTGGTACCTGACTGTGTGCGTCTTAAATGTCTGTCACTATGTTTGTTGTGAGGTACCAGTGAGGATTGATGAAGATGCCCAGTGATCAGGGGGTAAAGTGTAAGCGGTTTGAGACCCTGACAAAGGGTGTAAGTCGCTATAAAAAACCACACCTTTACCTTTACCTTTACTTACTGAGGCTTCTCCTCCATTTTCTTTTTCTTGATGGACAACACAAAGCACGTGCTAGATATAGTGAGTTACATGACATTGTTGCTCAACTAAAAAGTTGTGTATGTTTTGGTAAAGAACCCAAGAAATTAATAATCCAGTTTTCTCCTGTCCCAGGGATTGAACCATGGCACCGCACTTCGCACATACTCAAATGCCAAAGCTTGCTCGCTTAAATCCGCCTGTCAAAAGACAGGGTTTCACTAGGCATGTAGTGGTTGAGGAGCTGACTGTGCACTCATGCAGGAGGGGAGATCACTGGATTACCACAGGCACAGTTCTGTATCGAAGTCCATTAATTTAGCCTTTGAGATTATGAAAAAATCATGTTC